>PVKP010056545.1:0-10538 GCA_004027715.1 Plecturocebus donacophilus
CTTAATTAGAAGTTTGGCATCATAAGTTTTTACTTGGTTTCAATTTGCAGCTAATCTGTAATAGATAAAGCCTTAAAACAACAGCTTTAAGATTAAGATTGTCAAATTTTCAAATATACAAAGAGAATACAGAAACACCAAATTTCCAAATATACAAAGAGACTATACTAATGACTCAGCTTTATCAAAGCTTAATACTGCCACTTTTGCTTCTGATTTTTTTTTTAAGGAATTAAACTACAGATACAATTGACGCTACCTACATGTCTCTCTCAATTCCCTTTTCTCCACACAGGTATCCAACCTCAAGAATGCAGTGTAGATTATTTACATGCATGTTTTACATATTTCTTTCTACACATTCAGGTATTCATAAATACTATATAATTGTTTTACAGGTTTTAAACACACATATATATATTTTTAAGAGAACAGGTCTCACTATGTTGCAGATGCTGAAGTGCAGTGGCTATTTACAGGCAGGAAAATAGCATACTACAGCTTCAAACTCTTGTGCTCAAGTGATCTTCCTGTCTCTGCCACCCAAGTAGCTGAGACTAACAGGCATGAGCCACTGTGCTTGGCTAAACAGCTGACTTTTCAATGAAATAATTACTCAGTATTTTGAAAAGTAATTCTTAGTGGCTAACGAGATTTTAAAACATCAGTTTTTGTGTGTTTTGAGATTGTAATCTTTGTGTGTTTTTTTAGCTATTAAACCTACTCTTAGACCGAGAATAAAATCTATGTCGAGTTTGAGCCTCACTGGACTAGAACGCAGGGTTTTAACCACTCACCCCAGATGACTGCCAGACTAAACGCTTAATTTTCATCATGACCTCACTAATACATTCCTTCAAAATTTAAAGAGGAAAGAGTCAATCTTTTTTTTTTTTTTTTAATTGAGACAGTCACACTGTTATTTAGGCTGCAGTGCAGTGGCATGATCTCAGCTCACTGCAGCCTCTGCCTCCTGGGCTCAAGTGATCCTCCCACTTCAGCCTGCCAAGTAGCTGGGACCTCAGGGCATGCCACCATGCTTGGCTAATTTTCTGTACTTTTGGTCAACATGGAGTTTCACCATGTTGCCCAGGCTTGTCTTGAACTCCTGAGCTTCAGTGATCCGCCCACCTTGGCCTCCCAAGTGCTGGGATTACAGGTGTGAGCCACTACTCCCAGTCAAGAGTCAGTCTGTGATCCCTAAGATTCTTATTGCCTAGTAAAGATGAAAGATGAAAAAGAGATAATGAAAACATGAGGGCATGGCAGAGTAAAAACAGGAAGAAAAGTACAGAAAGTGATATTAGAGAGGTATGGATTAGAAATCTTTTCCCTGATAGTGATTTTCAACCAGAGGTAGTATTAGCTGTCTAAGGGGCATCTAAAAATATTTTGTGCATTTTTTGGTTGTTATGAGGATTTGCAGGCTCACATGGTATTTTGTGGGTGAAGGACCCATAAATGTCCTGTAGTATGTGGGAAAGTCCTGAATAATGAAAAACTGGCAAACCCAACATGTCAAGAGCACTTCTGGGGGAGATACTGCAAGAAGCTCCTCAGATTGGATCAATCTGAGGCTTACTTCTGCCACCTGCTTAGCACATTCCTTCTCTCCAAAGGAGCAAAAAGAAACACCCAAAAAGAAACTGTCCCTTTTCTGCACTAACTGGCTCCCAAATAGAAACAGAGGAATCCTAGTCAAGGCCTAAGGATTCTATCACAAATCAAACTGGGTATAAAACAAAGCTAAAAAGTCAATTATCTTCAGACACTGAAGCTGCAACCTAAAACCAGATCATATGCAAATTTTTCTGTCTCTCGTTTATTTAACTTATAAAGATATGCTTCAGATGGTATAATACTAATGTACATCCTTGGGCTACTTAGCTAAAGACACAGGTATTTCCAGGAGTCAAAGAACTCTTTGTAATTTTTCTTATTTGCTCATTACAATATCAAATTCATTCTGTTATAAAATTGGAAGCAGAAGAATTCACAGAAAATACAAAGATGTGAAATTCCCCCTCCTTGTCTGTCACTCTAGGAAAAGCCCAAGTATCCTGAAATGGTGGTCCAGCTCCTGGAAATTTTGTTAGAAGAAGAAAAAGGGGCTAGAAGCATGAAACAGGCTAGGGGGTTGAGAAGTTATATTGTAGATGTACTTGGATATTGCTTTCATAGGTTTGATTCAATTTAACAATTATTGAGGTCTACTTTGTGCAAGGCACTATGCTAAAAGATAAGAAGTTATAAACCAAAAATGAATAAAAACAATACACAGAACCTTAGGTAAAGACCCTTAGTTTAAAAATTACCTCATTCACACATGCTTCTAATACCTGAATACACATATTATACAACACATTCCTCTCAGGGAGGCCCCTCCAGTAATAGAGTGGGAACTTCCACTTCTCAGGGCAGACGGCTAAGTCTAAGTACTAGATAAAGCCCTGTCTCCCACCCCACCTCTTTTAATTCTAAGTACTAGATAAAGCCCTGTCTCCCACCCCACCTCTTTTAATAAGGAAAGAGAATGCTCCTTCTAATTTCCACCCACTGATCCTGTTTGTCATTAAAAAAAAAAAAAGTCCAATTCCCCTTCCATATGGCAGCTCTTCAAATACCATGTCTCCAAAGTCTCTTCTCCAATCCAAACAAAAGGAAATTTCTGAAATAGAAATGTAAGGGGAATGCTAGAGAATATAAACAACACATAAAAGTCTTTCGATTTCTCCAAGTTAATTTACGTAGCTTTTAAAAAAAAAATTTATTTTTTACCTTTGCAGCCTGAGGAGTACAAGCAATATGCACAGTGCTGGGCTTCACCCCATTTGCCTTAGGTCTTTTAAACAAAGCAAACCTACTTTTCCTCCTTCCTCTATCGCCATTTGGGAGAGACCCATTATACCTGATGGGGGGAAAAAATATAGGTGATCTCTTGCAAGAACTGCACAATTATGAAACAAATGTTTTACTCTGCCTTGCAGAATCAGTTCCCAATTAATTATCTATTAGCACACTATAATTATTTCAAATTCCTTTGAGCAACTGTTGATTTCCACACCAGGTGCCAGTGTGTGAAACAAAATGAGATTTTTTTTTCTGGCTTCATTCCAAGTCACAGAGAACCTTTTGGATTATACACAGAGTTATATCTATTTTTTTCTTCCTTCTTTTATGAAGGATAATTAAGAGCTGATTAATGGCATGTCTGACTCCTTATGACTCATTCTCTTTTTTTAAGGTGAATTGTTTGCATGTGCTAATACAACCTTTAAAAAGTACAGTATGTATTGTTTAAAACAGAATCTCCTTTAACTGTGAACCAAACACTTTAAATAGCTGAACTTTTGAAGTAAGGAATTTTTAGACTTGTTAAGTCTTAGCTACCTGAATGTACAAATACACTTTCATTATATTAGCAGAACCTGTCCAACGGACATGTTTGTTAAGCAGTAAACATACTTTTGTTGTTCGGATCTTATGACCATTTCTCCATAACACACACACACACACACACACACATACACAGGCGGGTGGATCACCTGAGGTCGGGAGTTCAATACTAGCCTGACCAACATGGAGAAACCCCAGTCTCTACTGAAAATACAAAATTAGCCGGGCTTGGTGGTGCATGCCTGTAATCCCAGCTTCTCGGGAGGCTGAGGCCGGAGAATCACTTGAACCCAGGAGGCAGAGGTTGCAGTGAGCTGAGATCATGCCACTGCACACCAGCCTGGGTGACAAAGCAAGATGCTGTCTCAAAAAAAAGAAAAAAGTTAAAAACAAAATATTTGGGTGTTTACTGTAAACCAGACACTACTGAATTCTATCTCATACATATCATCTCTCTAAATCTACCCTTGCAAAAATTCTACCAGATTGAAATCACTGTCCCCATTTTTACACGTTAGGAAACAGGATCAGTTATCTTCTGAAGGTCACACAAGTCACACTGTGAAAGCCAGAATTTGAATTTAAGTATGTTTGTCATATGGTTAAATCATTCTTTACTGCTTCACTGAAGCATGAGCAGTAGCTTAACAATAATCTTTCCTTATTCACTGTCCACCTCCCCTGGCCTCTGCCCCCTGACAAATCTTTGGTTTGATGATCTACTATATGTAGTTGGTCAATCTAGGGGGAAATGAAGCAGGGAATAGGGACAGTTTTGAGGCTGGAGGAGGAAGTGGTTATAAAATGGCCTGTAATTGTGGCTGACAAGAAGAATGTTTTAAAGCTGAGAAGAGACTTTACTCAATGACTGCCATATATAGAAATTACACTGACCCTTTATAAAAAATAAAACACTTTGTATTGGAAAAGCCCTTGATAATGTTGCTAGCCTTGCTATAAGTCCAAAGTACAGCCCCTTAGCTAAGAAATTATTTTAGCTATTCTAGGCTTTGTGTTGCCACCAGCCCCACTGTCGATTCCTCATTGCCCTTTCACTACTGTCCTCTGAGTTGCATGACTCATCCCACTTCTCGATGTGGCTCTTTAGTCCCACATTGCATTCCTGTAGTTCAAAGCTCTTTTCCTTTTTTTTTTTTTTTTTTTGAGACAGAGTCTCACTCCGTCACCAGGCGCCAGGCTGGAGTGCAGTGGTGTGACCTCGGCTCACTACAACCTCCGCCTCCTGGGTTCAAGCAATTCTCCTGCCTCAGCCTCCTGAGTAGCTGGGACTACAGGCGCGCACCACCACGCCCAGCTAATTTTTTGTATTTTTAGTAGAGATGGGGTTTCACCATGTTGGCCAGGATGGTCTCAATCTCTTGACCTTGTGATCTGCCCGCCTCGGCTTCCCAAAGTGCTGGGATTATAGGCATGAGTCACGGCGCCCAGCCTTCTCATTTCATCTTTAAGAAACTTTGCTCTTTCTGCTGGTAAGGGTGAGACAAAGCTTGTGTCGTATTTGAGTGCTTTTAAAAGATGGCATGAATATGAGAATTAAAAGAGTTTCCTGATTTGGTAACATTACCTGTAGCTTTAAATTCTTTTTGGAAGCAGGTAAGATATAAATTCTAAAAAAAAAAAAGCACTTTTAACCAAAATGCCAAAATTAGCATATATTATTCAATGGTATGGCTCATCAAAATGGAGAAATCTTACCCTAAGACAATGAGTTCCCCATATTTTACTGGTGCTTTAGATGGATGATTTTCTTGATCAGGAGAAAACATGAGCTTGGCTGTCTTTCTCAAATCTTTGTTCACTGGTCAGGAGCTTTGGGACACCTTTTGCATTATTTCCTAGAGGGAAAAAGTTTTCATTAATAATGTGAACAGTTTATTTCAGTTTAAACAAAGACGTTATTTTCTAGCAGTCCTCTTGAACACAATATTATGCAAAGCATCACATGGTATATACATTGTATGGACATTTTGCCCAATAATGATTATATATTTGACAAAACAGTTTAAATGGGTCAAAAATGTAAATTTGAAGGCTCCCACTTATAGAAGGATAGAACAGATATACTTTTCCCTTTTATTTCTGCTAAGTATAACTAAAAACCCTAGACATTATATATAAAACATAAGAAGACTGAAAAGTGGAGAAGGCAGACTAAAGACTAAGTAAGGGACCTTAGGACCCATGGAATATGACACAGTGGTGTAATTTCTTTGGATTTTCTTTTTGCCTAATATATTCCAGACTTGAGCTAAAGAAGGCAGCAACCTGGCAATGCCAACTGGCACAGACAAAAAGAGCCACAACAAAAGCTTGCTGTCTCTAGCCAAAGAAACAAGAAAGGGGCAGCCTAGCAAGACAGAAAACTTTTGACAGCAACTGTTCCACTCCAGCCAAACCCAGAAAACACTTTCACCCCACCCCCACCCCCACTAACAGCAAAGTGAGGAGACTTGACTTCCACATCATAAACCATAGTGAGGATCTCCAATGCCCTATTGGGGCAATGTCAAAGTAGGCCAAGTAGGGAGCCAAGACTTTCGCCCTGATGGCCGGGCATGCCGCCACACCTGCCCCAGTGGTGTCAGTGTATACTATGTGGGGAACCTAGACTTCTACCCCTCACCCAGCAATAACAAGAAGGATCCTCTTCCTCAGGTGTCAGTAGAGGCAGAGTAGGGACACTTGACTTCTACGTCTACCCAGCAATAATGAGGAGGCACCCACTATTACTTTGCCAAAGCAGTGTCAAGAAAACCCAGTGCAAACAGAAGGTTTAGATAATATCCAGAGTCTAGGAACATAATGTGAAAATATCTAGTTTTAATAGAAAATCACTTATCCTAGCAAGAACAAGAATTAAAACAATGCAAAAAATAATCAACAGATGCCAAAACTTAGATGACAGAATTACCTGACAAAGATTTAAAAGCAGCTACGATAAAAATGCTTCAATGAGCAATTACAAAATATGCTTGGGATAAGTGAAAAAAATAGAAAGTCTTAGCAAAGAAACAGAGGATATAAAGAAGAAACAAATAGAAATTGTAGAACTCAAAAACACATTAACCAAAATAAAATGTTCACTGGAGAGGCTCCACAGCAGAATGAAGGGGACATAGTAAAGAGTCTGAACTGGAAGATAGAACAGTGGAAATTACTTGATCTGAACAATAGAAAGAAAATAGGAAAAAACAAAATGAAACAAAAGAGCCTTATGGACTGGTGAGACTATAGGAAAAGATCTAACATGTGTGTCACTGGAACCCAAAAGGGAGAAGAAAGAGTGAAGCTGAAAAAGTCCTCAAACAGGCTGGGTGTGGTGGCTCACACCTGTAATACCAGCACTTTGGGAGGCTGAGGCAGGTGGATCACTTGGGGTTAGGAGTTCAAGACCAGCCTTGCCAACATGGTGAAATCCTGTCTCTACTAAAAATACAAAAATTAGTTGGGTGTGGTGGTGTGCCCTGCCCAGCTACTTGGGAGGCTAAAGCGGGAATAACTGCTTGAACTCGGGAAGCGGAGGTTGCAGTGAGCCAAGAACATGTCACTGGGCGACAGAGTAAGACTCCGTCTCAAGGGAAAAAAAAAAAAAACATCCTGAAGAAAGAACACTGACTGTATTTATAAGAGAAAAACAATTAGATTGACAGTGGATTTCTCTTCAGAAACCATAGAACCCAGAAGACAGTGGCATAATATTTTTTAGGTGCTGAAAAATGGAAGGGAAGTCAAGACATTCTCAGATGAGGAAAAATTAAGAGAATTTGTTACCAGCAGACCCACTATAAAAGAATGGCTAGAGGAAATTAACTAAACAGAAAATAAATAAAATAACCTTAAAATATCAGAGAAGATGTAAAAACATGGTAGCAAAAATATGAATAAACACAATAAACCTTCCTTCTCTTGAATTTTCTAAATTTTATCTGATGGTCAAAGTGAAAACTATAATACAGTTAGTTAGATGTGGTTCTACATGTATATAAATAAAATAGTTTAGAAAATTATATTGTACTCCTGAGCATTTATCTCAGAGAAAAAAAGACATATCCATCCAAAAACCTGTACATAAATGTTTGTGCCAGCTTTATTTGTAATAACCCAAACTGGAAACAACCCAGATCTTCTTACTAAATGAATGATTAAACAGTACATCCCTACCATAGAATAGTACTCAGCAATAAAAAGAAACAAACTATTGATAAATGCAAAAACACAGATAAATCTCCAGAGAATTATGCTAAGTAAAACTACTCTCAGAAGGTTACATGAACGATTCCATTTATGTAACATTCTTGAAATGACAAAATTATAGGAATGGAAAACAGATTAGTGGGTGCCAGGGGTTAAGGATGGGGTAGGAATAGGAGGAAATGTAAGAGTGGCTACAAAAGGGCAATAGGAAGGCGATGAAAATATTCTGTATCTTTATCAATGTGATATTTTACTATAGTTTTGCAAGATGTTACCTGGTGGAAGCTGGGTAAAGGGTATGAGGAATCTCTATTATTTCTTACAATTGCATGTGAGTCTACAATTATCTCAAAGTAAAAAGTTTAATTAAAAAATATAAATTTGGCCGGGTGCAGTGACTCACACCTATAATCCCAGCACTTTGGGAGGCCAAGGTAGGAAGATCACTTGAGGTCAGGAGTTCAAGACCAGCCTGGCCAACATGGTGAAACCCTATCTCTACTAAAAATACAAAAATTAGCAGGGCGTGGTGGTGTGCATCTGTAGTCCAGCTACTAGGAAAGCTGAGGCAGGAGTATCATTTGAACCTGCGAGGCGGAGGTTGCAGTGAACCAAGATCATGCCACTGCACTCCAGCCTGGGTGACAGAGGAAGACTCTGTCTCAAAAAAAAAAAAAAAAAAAAAAAAAAAAAAATTGTGTATATGTGTGTGTGTATATATATATTTGACACAAGTATGACAAACAGAAAACTAACACTTCTGATAAGTCATAAAAATCACAATAAATAATCCCCAAAATATTATCATGTCTATTTCATCTGCAGTTTAATTGGATCAAGTATTTCCTGTACTTATTTCTCTCCCTAGTTCCTGATAGACCTATTACAAAAGTTTCACAGCAAAACTCTTCATAGCTAGCCCATATAAGTTTCCTTGTTTTATACCTCCACCAACAGGTTTCATAGGAATTTCACGATGAAAAATGTCTATTTGTCTTTTTCTACAGTACAGTGAAATACAGCCTGTGCAGTGTCACTTTTGGTGAGAAGGCAACACAGAATGTATGTAGCCCAATGAATAAGAACATGTCAAAGGAAAAGTCAATGAATAAAACAAGTCATTTTGACCCCTGTTAATCCCTTGGAAGAGACATACACATTTAGAACAGTCATTCACACTAACACACAACTTCTATCATCAGTAAATACAAAAAATTAAATTATTTAAAAAAAAACGCTTCAGAAATATTTTAAGAAAAACATTTCCATCATTCAAATACACTAAAAACACCTCGTCTCTCTAGATATATTTGCTTTTGCTGAAGAGATTTTAATTCATTACAGTATTTAAAAGGTTACAGAGATCAATATATTCCTATTTCACCATAATTGTGATACATTCGAGTTGTGAGGCAATCAAATTCCTTATTTAGAAAAATAAACTTACGCTATGCTAACTAAAACTTTCAATGTAAAAACTGAAGTTTCAAGGACAATGAAATCAACCAAAGAATAATTTTGGTTTCATATAATAAGATCTTCTGATATACATGAAATCATACTTTTAGTATATGAACATATACTTCCCCTCTAAGAAGCATTTCATTTAAAAAAGTTATACAGAAGCTTAACTAGAGGCATTAGCTGTGCTTTTCTGTTTAGACAATTAAGGTACTGCCATCAAACATGAAAACAATGCTTTGACACATTTCTGACCAAGAATAGCAAGAATTAAAAATTTAATAACGGAGAGATCCAAGATGGCCGCGTAGCAGCAGCTCAGGATTGTAGCTCCCAGTGAAAGCGCAGAGAGTGAGTGGATGTCGCAATTGCAGATGAATTTCTGATGCCCACAAACTGGGAGATTCCCGGCGAAGGAGCCACCCAGGTCGCCAGCGCGACTCTTTTGGCCAGCGTGGCGCTTCTCGGTGCGGAGTGTACGGGACTGGGTGCCCAAAGGCTCCGCTGGTCCCATCCCCACAAGGAGAACAGCAATTGGAAGCGCTGAGGAGAGAGCGAGCACAGCTGAACTCAGGAAGGCCCAGCTCTGTGAGGAAGGAGTGCCCCCCAAAGGAAAACTAAGAAACAGAAAAAACTTCATCACCAACAAGCCGGACGTCCGCTCAGAGACCCAATCTGAAAGTCGGCAATCACAAAGACGACAGGTGGATAAATCCACAAAAATGGGAAGAAACCAGTGCAAAAAGGCTGAGAACACCCGAAATCAGAATGCCTCTCCTCCTACAGGGGATCACAGCTCCTCATCAGCAAGAGAACAAGGCTTGACGGAGGATGAGTGTGATGAACTCACAGAATCAGGCTTCAGAAGGTGGATAATAAGAAACTAAGAACCTTGAAAGAAGATTTAACGAAATGTTAACAAGAATGGACAACTTAGAGAAGAATATAAGTGAATTGATGGAGCTGAAAAACACAACACGAGAACTTCGCGAAGCATGCACAAGTTTCAACAGCTGAATTGACCAAGCAGAAGAAAGAATATCAGAGGTCGAAGATCAACTCAATGAAATAAAACAAGAAGGCAAGATGACAGAAAAAAGGGGAAAAAGGAATGAACAGAGTCTCCAAGAAATATGGGACTATGTGAAAAGACCTAATCTACGTTTGATAGGTGTACCTGAATGTGACAAAGAGAATGAATCCAAGCTGGAAAATACTCTTCAGGATATTATCCAGGAAAACTTCCCCAACCCAGCAAGGCAGGCCCATATTCAAGTCCAGGAAATACAGAGAACACCACAAAGATATTCCTCAAGAAGAGCAACCCCAAGGCACATAATCGTCAGATTCACCAGGGTTGAAATGAAGGAGAAAATGCTAAGGGCAGCCAGAGAGAAGGGTCGGGTTACCCGCAAAGGGAAGCCCATCAGACTCACAGCAGATCTCTCAGCAGAAACCCTACAAGC
>PVKP010056546.1:0-10538 GCA_004027715.1 Plecturocebus donacophilus
GAATCCCATTCTCTCTCCCTCTTTCTCTTCCTCTTTCTTTCTCTTTCATTCTTTTTTTATTCTTTCTTTTGCTGTTTCTTTCTTTCTCCTTTTCTCTTTTTCTAAAATCTCTTCCTCTTTCTCTTTCATTCTTTTTTCTTTCTTTTGCTGTTTCTTTCTTTCTCCTTTTCTCTCTTTTTCTAAAATCTCTTCCTTTCTTCTTTTTCTTTTTTTTCTTTCTTTTGCTGTTTCTTTCTTTCTCCTTAAAAAAAAAAAAAAAAAAGAATTTTCCTCTAAAGTCCAAATGTTTTTTCATAATATTTTGCCCATATCTTTTTAGAAAAAATTTTCCCCTATGAAATCTTATAAAGCTAAGGTAATCCATTATGAAATGAAATCAATATGAGATTGGGTCTTGATGAATCTGAGATGAATGATCAGGTTTCCCTCAGTTAAGTGCTTAACCTTTCTAGACTCCATGACTCCCTGAAGCAATTTTTCACTTAAAAGAATCATTATCCTAATAATTTAGCAATGATAATATAAGATGTATTGAACTACTTGTATTGGCTTACCATCTTTTGTCTTTATTTATTCGATTTTTAGTATTATAGAAACATCAACAAAAAAGTCTTCAACATATTAATATCATTTATTTAAAGATGGCAATATTTTAATGATGATAATATTAATTATTAAATATATCCAAAACATTAAAAATGTTTCCTCTGTCATAGCATTTTTAATCTCACGGAACTTCTATGAGATTTGGGGGACATTCATTCTTGCTGTGCAGTAATTTCAAGTTCACTTTGAGGAAATGGCTCAATAATGCTGATTGATTCTGCATCTCCATTCTATGCTATCTAGTTTAAGGCATTTTTAAAAAGTCTTAAGTATTCACTTAAATAAAATATTATGCTGGTTTGCAGTAATGACTCATCTTACAATAAATAGAGAAGCAGAAAGCAAACATGATCATGAAAGATTATTGTGTGCTTCTTTGAAAGTATCAAGCAATCTGCTAGAACATTCCTCAAAGAACTCTAAGGTTAACATGAACTGGTTAACTCATTAATTCATGCATCTGTCTTTTCAAGAAGTATGTTTAAGCATCCACTAAAAAGAGTCAGATATCAGATTAATTAAAATATGAACTCAGCTACTGCCCCTTCCTTCAGAATATGTTATACAAAAGTGCTTTTTCATTGAAATGATGGAATGTTAATTTCAATCACGTTTGACAAGATCTAGAATATTGAGCTTAAGAAACATTAAAACAACCACTTAGGAAGACAGTTTCTTTTCTTAGTTTTTATAAACATGACTGGAAAAACTCAATAACATTTTAAAAATACATTTCAGACATGAGTAATTTCAAAACTGACACTTAAAAGTAGAATGTTCTCAGGAAAGTTACTTAACTTCTTTGACGTTCAATTTTCCATGCATAAGCAGATTAATCATACCTGTCTCTTGGGTTGCGGTAAAGATTAAATGAAGTATATGTAAGATTCTAAATATACAGATTTAGTATGTAAAACTACCTTGATAATTAGTTTTTAATGGTTATCTACTGATGTATAATAGGTACCTTAAAATTTTTGGCATAAAATAGCAAACATTTTATGATGCTCATGATTCTGAGGGTCAGGGTGAAGATGAGGTACAGAGAGGAAGGATAATCTGCCCACAAAATCTAGGGTCTCAGCTGGGAAGACCTAAGTAGGTGGAATTGTTTAGAGTTGTCTTAATTTGTCTGGACCCTAGGTTGGAATCTCTCAAAGATTAGAACTATAAACTGGAACACCTACATGTATTCTCTCTGTGTGGCTTGGGCTTCCTACAGGATGACAGTTGTGTCCCAGTAGTACACACACAAGACAAATCATTCTGGGAGCAAACATTCCAGGATAACCAGGTAGACGCTGCATGGCCTTTTATGACCTAGCCTCAGAAGACACAGTGTGTCACTTTCTTCTGAGCCAGCTCAAGTCTGCTGAAATTTCCAAGGGTAGACAGCATAGACCACTGATAAAATGGAAAAAGTTCTAAAAAAATTTTGGAGGCTGTTTGATAAAACCACCACAGTTCCCATTCTCCACCATAAATTAAACATGCTGATCACTGGCAGTGCTTGCTGAATTAGGCAGTATTGTGCAGCTATATGAGGACATCTTCACTGTAAGAAGTGGGATCAAGACATTCTAGGAAATGCGATTTCTGATTTTGAGCTAGATAGGAGTGAGTTCAAGCTACTTTAAAAAGTAAGTTGATTACTCTTTAAATGGAGATATTTTGCATTTTCTTTTCAGTACGTTTTTTCCATTGGAATTTTGGGCAGTAAAAATTAATTTTGTTTATATTATATGACTGTACATGGGGTCTTTCTTAGCATTCACCACATGTACTTCTTTAAATAATTTGTAAGAAACTAGGTACTGCCCTGTAAATTTCACAATTTCTTTAATGTTAACCATGTTAGAATGACAAATATTATGCTAAAACATAAAACACATTTTCAAATCTTAACAATTCAGTTATCACAATAAAATTATGCATTCCATGTAACACGTCAACATTTTCCCTATTTCCTAGGAAAAAATATGAAACTTTCATATTTAAAAAATATTTACCAAAACTATCATTGAATAAAATCCTTGCTATACATTTTTAAGTATAATTTGATAATGACATATCTCAATCTCATCATCTTTTAATTCTGTTATATTTGTATTATAGTGAGCTGGTTGACTTCCTTTGAAAGGCACATTTGGTGTGACTGGATAGTTTCATCCTGCACTCCAGTGATAGGAAAAGGCTCGAATGATGAGCATATGGTGCACGTGTCACCAACTGCTGAAGAGTACTCTTGGACGTCTTAGACCATTTTCTATTTGGAATGTAAAGCTGATACTACATGATACAAAGTAGTAGTTAAATAATCTCTTTCTTCTCATTATTTTACTCTTGCTCATTTTTTTCATCTTCCTTTATCTGTTTTGTGCCATTTGGATTTGTTTTGATTCTATCTGAAATAGTAGTAAACAGCTGTCTTCTTTTTCAATGACTGTCATTTTCTGACAATTTGGTTATATAAGAAAGTATGAGACTGATGAAATTTTTTAACCTGACATGACTAATTCCAGCTTTCCTCTGATCATTAGCTTCTAAAAGCAACAGGACTTCTTATTTGTATTAATTAGAATGTTATATTAATATGCTGAAATGCCCAGCAGCAAATCACTTTGATGTAGAACATTGTTGCTGAAGGTGAGTGGGGGGTGACAGTGGAGAGTGGTGAGGGGTGCCTAGACCTTAAGGCTTTACTAAAGATATTAAAGCCACAAAATAGGTTTCCTTAAATTATTCATTTATTCTGACTCAACCTGCTGTTTGAAAATGGCATTTGATCTGATGCTTTATTCTCTAGGCTTTCTCAGACTAAGAACACAGGAACTGCTCCTGTTCAGACTGTTTCTTCTCTTTTATTCACAATTCTGAGTTTGCTTATTTGAAAAGTGTGGGTTACAGCTTATAAGAGAATTAAGACTATACATTTCTTTTTCTAATGGCTAACATCCTACAAAAACAAATTTAAATATGCATTAAAATTTCTCCTTAGAATTTGACTATAGCAGCCTGGTTTATGTCACACTAAGCACATAGCCATGTACAGTGGTTCTTAGGGATACAGAGAAAAGGTTGTGGGAGAGAAGAGATTCCCAAAGGAAGTGCATGGTCCCAGGGCAGGAACCAAGTAAGATGTGAGGTGGGGATGCTTGTCACTGTGATAAACAGAATTGCCTTTACCCTCAGAGTAACAAATGCCATTGAAGAATTTTTAAATAGCCATCCCTTTAGAGAGCAAACAGGTTAAAAGAGGAAGCAGGGAGATCTAAGAAGCTATGACAACAGTGCCACTGAGAGTCAAATACTAAGATTTTTTAAGTAGATAAAGAATAGTCACTGTCCATAGCCAAAAAGTTCATAAAATTTATATTTAAAATTATTTATCCATTGCCAGAAATGGTGGATATTAGAGTTACAGTGAAAAAAAATTCAATGTTCATTTTTTCAAAATGTCCAACTCTACTGTGTTATACTAATAACAATTACAACAATTACAACTTCAGTGTATTGCATACAAACTGTGTACCCAAGACTTATCTAAGTATGCTTTATTTATGTCTTATACCAACACAATGAGAAGAGTTTTATTAGCTAAGTTTTATATCTGAGGAGAGTAAAGCTCAGAAAGGTTTAGAAATTGACCAGTGTCACACAGCCGGAAAGTTGCACATTCTAGACCCCTCTGAATTGCAGGCCTAACTCTCAGTGATGGTACTAACATCTGCACTATTCTCTTTCTTGTTTTACTCAATGATATTATTCCCTGATTCATTTTAACCTATTTACAGAACAGATGTCAATTTTCAGAATTTACAAACAAGTTTACATCTTGTTGATTGCTTTTTATGTTGCCTATTACCTGGGGACTGTGGGGGAGATCTCTTAATTTATTGATAACATATTAAATGATACTTTATAATCAGAATTCACTCATGGGATGTTTCCCTAAGGTAAACAAATTTCATCCCAAGTGGTAGATCCTTAGAAACTTAAGATAAAAAGGCATGAGTTGAGTACACTCATACCTTCATGTCTTTTTCCTTACATATAGTTTTTTTTAGATTATAGAATCAGTCTACTTCTGGGCCTATGGAAGTCTATCCATTAAGAACAAATTCTATACTGTACTGTGATAGTTAATCTGGTTAGTTCATGTATCATGATGCTTACTTCAAAAGAAAAAAATAAAAATAAATATAGCTATAATGGCTTTTTATTATTGAAATCCAGCTTGCTTCAAAATGGTCTCAAATGGCAAATAAATTATTTACTTTAAAAGCATAGCCCAGGTAAACAATAAAAAAGGGTATCCTAAACTTACTTCATTAAAAAAAATGTCAGATGACTGCAAGATAACCATTTTTTACATAAGGATGAATAACAAAATGTCATGTTGTAGTTCTATTTTTGTTTATCTTAACAGTTAAATAAATAAACGTTAGCAGGTAATAATCAAAATTTATTGGGAATGGACTTTTAAAACTATTTTAAGGGTTACATTTTAATCTGAAAAATACAGATTTTCTTCAGCAAAAAGCAACTGAAACAAATTAGAGGTGATTTCTGCTGACATCATGTTTAGCAGCAATTTTCTGTTTTCCATCCGTTTGGGGTCAGCCAAAATGTAAATATGGTCCTTCCTTTATTTGCTTGGGCTAGCACAAAGCAGGAGTTTGCTTCAATTCATCTATATTCAAAGATCCCACATAGTTATTTACGAGTCCCTACATATCTATTACAGTGTGTACAGTTCCAGTGCTCATGGTTACCCATACATACTTCCAATCGTATCTTTGTGGGTGAAGTTCGTTGCTAGAAAAGGGGAAATGTTATATAAAATATAGTATGCTTTTTAAAGTAGGCATCTAGAAAGTTTTAATTATATGAAGTTTTCAGAATGACTTCAGAGGTTCACAAGACAAACACCCTCACAAAATGTACTGTATGTGTAACAAAGTAGCTATACTTAAAGTGCACAATTATGTTTTATGAAATTTATGTGATACCCATGAGTTAGTTATTTCTTCATAAGGAATAAATTTGTAATAGTATTTTCCAAAGAAGTAGTGTTTCAAAAATGATTGTGAACAATCACTGAAATCCAAAATAAATTCATAGTTTTTACTTTTGTTACTTTATATAAATTTATGGAATACTAGTATAATTTTGTTGCAGGAATATATTGCACAGTGTGAAATCGGGGCTTTTAGGGTATTCATCATTTGAGTAATGTACATCATATCAATAATTTCTCATCATTGGCTTCTTGTACTACTTCACCCATCTGAGATGCCCGTGTCCATTATTCCATACTCTATGTTCATGTGGACACATTATTTTGCTCCTACTTATAAGTGAAAACATGTGGTATTTGTCTCTGTTTCTGACTTCTTTCACTTAAGATAATGGCTTCCAATTCCATCTATGTTGCTACAAAAGACATGATTCCATGTTTTATCCTTGAGTAATAATATGGTTTGGATATGTCCTAAACCAGATCTCATCTTGAAGTCCCATATGTTGTGGGAACAGCCCAAGCCCTGGCAGCTTCCACACTGTGTTGAGCCTGCAGGGGCAAAGAAGTCAATAATTCAAGTTTGGGAACCTCTGCCTACATTTCAGAGGATATATAGAAATGCCTGGATTCTCAGGTAGAAGTTTGCTGCAGGGGCAAGGCCCTCATGGAGAACGTCTGCTTGGGCAGTGCAGATGGGAAATGGGTCGAAGCCCTCACATAGAGTCCCTACTTGGGCACCAGCTAGTAGAGCAGTGAGAAGAGGACCACCATCCTCCAAACCCCAGAATGATAGATCGACTGACAGCTTGCACTGTGTACCTGGAAAAGCCACGGACACTCAAAGGCAGCCTGTGAAACCAGCCAGGAGGGGGGCTATATCCTGCAAAGGCACAGGAGTAGAGCTGCCCAAGACCATAAAAAGCCCACCTCTTCAACTGGCATGACCTCAATGTGAGAGATGGAGTCAGGAGAGATCATTTTGGAGCTTTAAGATTTGACTGCCCTGCTGGATTTAGGACTTGCATGGGGCTTGTAGCCCCTTTGTGTTGGTCAGTTTCTCCATTTGGAATGGCTGTATTTATCCAATGACTGTATCCCAATTGTATCTAGGAAGTAATTAAGTTGCTTTTGACTTTACAGGCTCATAGGCAGAAGGGACTTGCCTTGTCTCAGATGAGACTTTGGCCTGTGTACTTTTGAGTTGATGCTGAAATGAGTTGAGACTTTGGGGGACTGTTGGAAATGGATGATTGGTTTTGAAATGTGAAGACATGAGATTTGGGAGGGGTCAGGAGCAGAAGGGTATGGTTTGGGTGTGTCCCCACCCAGATCTCATCTTGAATTCTCATGTGTTGTGGGAGGGACCCAGTAGGAGGTAATTGAATCATGTGGGGGCAGGTCTTTCCCATGCTGTTCTCATGATTGCTAGTAAGTCTCACGAGATCTGATGGTTTTAAAAAGGGGAGTTTCCCTGCACAAGCTCTCTTCTGTTGTCTGTCACTATGTGAGAGGTGCCTTTCACCTTCCCCTATGATTGTGAGGCCTCTTCAGCCATGTGGAACTGTATGTCCAAAAAACCTTTCTCTTGTAAACTGCCCAGTCTCAGGTATGTCTTTATCACCAGTGTGAAAATGGACTAATATAAGTAATATTTCATTGTGTAAATATACCACACTTTCTTTATCCAATCATCCATTGATGGGCATAGGTTGTTTTTATATCTTTGCTCTTGCACAAAGTACTACAATAAACATACAAGTACAGGTATCTTTTGGGTATAATGATTTCTTTTGGGAATGTACACAGTACTGGGATTGCAGGATCAAATTTAACTGATATATTTTAAATAATATGTGTTAGTTTGTGTATAATATTTTAAATCTATAAAGTTAGATGTATTGTCTCATCGTAAAATCTGCCAAAAGATCCAAGCTTTAATTTGAGAAAAAAATATAAAACATCACATTCTATATTGCTTACTATATTTCAGGCACTGGTCAAAATGTTTTACATATATTAACTTACTTAACAGAATGAGGAACCTAATCTTTCAACAGCTAAATAATTTTAACAACCAAGCAGCTGATATAGAAATAATTGTCTATAGATTGAACTACTGAGTTTACTCACAGTAGTAAATGTTTGTCAGCTATTGGTTTGGTGAAAGCATAGCCATGATATGACATTTCTATGAAGGAATAAAATGTACTTGCATTTGGAAATAAATGTGAGGACTGCTGAAGTGTCATTGAATTTTTCACTGGCATTATGATTTTTTAGCAAGAATCTGATCATAATACTATGCATGCTGCTTTTTATAAGCTCTCTTCTTACTATACCATCATAATGTTAGCAGAAGGAAGGTGGGTGAATCTATTTCCTGCTACTAAATAAATTGAAAGAGATACATCTGGCTACCTACCACAAATTAGAAATTCAATAGAAATAAGCTTAATCTGATAGCTCCACTTCGAAAATTGACAGGTAAAGAATGTGTATGTACATCTGTGTATCTGTTATAAATAATGACAAAATGCTTTGAAATATCTACCACAGGAAAACAGAATTTAAGATTGGGATACTTAAATTAATGAATAAATATGATGATTATTTTAAGTAGCATTATTTGATACAAATCAATTATAAATAAAAATCAAATCAAAGTAAAATACAATATCCCTGTGAGGAAAATAAAATATGAAACTACATTTCATAAATAGTCCATTTTTAATCATAGTAAGAACGTAGGTTTAGTTAAAACTTTAACTATATTAAAAGCTCATTCTACCACCAGATATGTGAGATTTTGAAAGGCTGCTTCAATGTGTACATATTCCCAATCATTCCACATCAAATTAAACAGTCTTCATTTTTACTCATAAAATCATGAGCATTGCTGCAATATTTTTAATCTAAAAGGTATAAACTTCAAAATAATAACCCATTTATTTAAAATAATTTGTAAAATAAGTTTAGAGTATAATAGAGATAAAATATCTCATCAAATATTGAGCCTATAAATTATAAAATATTGATGCACAGTCCTTAGAATAGTATTCTAAAGAGATCACTAGTGACTAGCAGGCATGCATTGTGTGCTCATTCCTTGGCATCACATACCAGCTTTAGTTGCTGAATAGGAGGTAGTTATGACACACCCAGCAGACAATCAATACACTTTAATAGCAACCATTATAGATTCCATGTCTTAAACTAAACCATCCATAAATATGTTCACTAATGAGGCTTTTAAAAAGCCAAACTATTGACTGCCAAAAGTTGTTTTCTAGGTCATCAAAAGGCTATACAATATAGTGACTAAGGAGCTGTACACTACAGACAAATTGACAAGGTTTGAATTTATCCCTGCAGTATGTTTAAATTACATCATCTCTCTCTATATTTCTCTACTTCTCCATCAGCAAAACGGGCATAATCCCAGTACCTACCTCTCTGAAACATGATATTACATTGACTTAAAAATGCAGGAATTTTTAAGTACTACTACTACATTAGCTGTTAATGATAGTTAAAATGATAGCTCAATTTTTAGCAGTAGTTTCCCTCAAACTATTCCATTCTATTAGAAAAATAAACATCCAGTAAAGCAAAACCAGACTTGGAAGAAATACTGAATGCAAGTAGTTGATTATTTAACTCAAATTCCTACTAGTCTGAGGCAATGAATGAGGAATCTCAATGCCTCAACCTCCTCACTCCAATGCCTAAATTCAAATTAAAGTGTAAGATACATTTTTCTTTCTTCCTGTGCTTCCTGTCTCTTTTCCTTCTTTCCCCATTAATTTATAACATCTGTCCTCATTTTGCTGACATATTGTGCCTCATTTTATGCCTCAATTTATCATTTTAAGAACACAGAATTTTTAAACTTTTGTATAAAATTTAATATGGAGGTGAGCTAGTAACAATAATATTAGGTGATTACTTTCTATGATCTCATCTTTCACTTTTTAAGTGAGGACCCAGAACTAATCAGGTTCTAAGAAACCTGCACTACTGAAAATATATAAACATTTGAGAAAGATATCTTAATTAAAAGATTGTTGGAGAGATCCAAGATGGCCGATTAGCAACAGCTCAGGAATGTAGCTCCCAGTGAAAGCGCAGAGAACCAGTGGACGCCGCACTTTCTGACGAATTTTTGTTGCCCACAGACTGGGAGATTCCCGGCAGAGGAGCCACACAGGTCGCCAGCGCGACTCTTTTGGCCAGCGCGGCTGTTTTGCCGGCGCCCCAGCGCAGCACTTCCCGGTGCAGAGTATACGGGACGGTCGGGCTCGGCTGGTCCCATCCCCACAGGGAGAACAGCAATTGGAAGTGCTGAGGACTGAGAGTTTCACAGCAAGCACAGCGAACCCGGGAAGGTCTGGCTCTGAGGGGAACGGGCGTCCGCCAATGGAAAACTAAGAAACAGAAAAAACTTCATCACCGGGCGGAGAGAGATCCAAGATGGCCACGTAGCAGCGGCTGAGGATTGTAGCTCCCAGTGAAAGCACAGAGAGCGAGTGGATACCGCAATTGCAGATGAATTTTTGATGCCCACAGACTGGGAGATTCCCGGCGAAGGAGCCACACGGGTCGCCAGCACTCTTTTGGCTGGCGAGGCGCTTCTTGGTGCGGATTGTACGGGACTGGATACCCTTTTAGTCAGGCTCGGCTGGGAAGGCCCAGCTATGTGGGGAAGGGGCACCCCCCGAAGGAAAACTAAGAAACAGAAAAAACTTCATCACCAACAAGCCGGACGTCCACTCAGAGACCCAATCTGAAAGTCGGCAATTACAAAGACGACAGGTGGATAAATCCACAAAGATGGGAAGAAACCAGTGCAAAAAGGCTGAGAACACCCGAAATCAGAATGCCTCTCCTCCTACAGGGGATCGCAGCTCCT
>PVKP010056547.1:0-10534 GCA_004027715.1 Plecturocebus donacophilus
CTATTCCTTCCTGTCTCCATTGTTAAACACAATTATTGGCATAAAAGAGATTTTTAATACCCATTTTTAGACTGTATTTTAGCCTGGGCAATAAAACAAGAATCCCATTCTCTCTCCCTCTTTCTCTTCCTCTTTCTTTCTCTCTTTTATTCTTTTTTTTATTCTTTCTTTTGCTGTTTCTTTCTTTCTCCTTTTCTCCCTTTCTAAAATCTCTTCCTCTTTCTTTCTCTTTCATTTTTTCTTTCTTTTGCTGTTTCTTTCTTTCTCCTTTTCTCTCTTTTTCTAAAATCTCTTCTTCTTTTTTTTCTTTCTTTTGCTGTTTCTTTCTTTCTCCTTTTCTTTTTCTAAAAAAGAAAAGAAAAGAAAAAGAAAAAAAAGAAAGATATGCTGAAAACAGCACATATGCATTGGAAACAGATAAGGGAACAGAGAAGTCATAGTGGATAAGATGTCACATTGAGAGGGACATCAAAGTTAAATTCATGAGAGATGGAAAGGCATGTAAATCATAGAGAAAGCATGAGCCAAGATCCTGAAGCATGAAAATGCCCAGAACCCTGACATTAGTCTTAAACCATTAGCCCACCCAAGACAGGACAATGTCCTGCTACTTGAATAGAAGAAGCACACAGCCATGAGAACATTCTCAGGTTCACCTAATGTGTTTTTTTTTCACAACTTTCAAACCAATTTTCATCATCACATTGAAATTTCAGGGAAATAATTTTAGTTCTTCCATTTAAGATTCTGCTTTAGTAATATTCACTAAATGATTACGTAACGGATTCATTAATGATTTCCTAGAACTCTCCAATTTTGTGAAGTGCTTTGCTGCTGTTTGTGTTGGCTAATTACTTACATGCTCCTTAGAGTTCAGTAATATTACTGTCATTTCATAGATAAGGAAACAGGCATGGAAAGTTGGAAACTTTTCTAAGTTTACAAGTATCAAATAAGAATCAAATGGCTTATCGGACAATATATTCCATTTAAGTATACAGAAAACTGTGAATAAACTTTAAATGAGGAATTAGAAAGTTGGATTTTTATTTTACTACTACTATAACTCACTGAAGAAAATCTCTTAACCCTTTGAACCTTATTTTTGTCATTTGTAAGATAGAGTTAATAATTCCTACTCTGGATCCTCTTCTCATAAACTTTTAAAAGGTAAATGAGATAACTTTGATGTGATGCTTTGCATGCAGAAGCAGAACACAAAATAAATATAAGGCATGGCTTTTATCACTAGCAGTTAAATGACACAGCTAAGCTGCAGCAGCAAAGGGATACCATAACTATTCCTTTTTTATTTTTATTATTTATTTATTTTGAGACGGAGTTTTGCTCTTGTTGTCCAGGCTGGAGTGCAATGGCATGATCTCAGCTCACTACAACCTCTGCCTCCTGGGTTCAAGTGATTCTCCTGCCTCAGCCTCCTGAGTAGCTGGGATTACAGGCATATGCCAGCATGCCTGCCTAATTTTGTACTTTTAGTAGAGACAGGGTTTCTCCACATTGATCAGGCTGGTCTCAAACTCCCAACCTCAGGTGATCCACCCACCTCAGCCTCCCAAAGTGCTGGGATTACAGGCATGAGCTACTGCCCACAGCCCCATTTCTTTTAAAGAGTAAGATGTGCTTTCCAATATAAGTAACAAGAGGTGAGAAATTCTTTTTATTAGCTGACTTTGCCTATTTTAAAAGGAGAAATAAAAACATTAAATGTAGAATTATTACATGATCCAGCAATGTCACTTTTGGGTATATACTCAAAAGAAGTAAATGCAGGGACTTAACAGTTATCTGTAGACCATATTTTAGCAGCGCTATTTACAATAGGCAAATGTTGGAAACAACTAAAATTTCCATTGACAAATGAATGGATAAATACTATGTAATATAAACCACATTGGAATATATGGTGCAATATTATTAATCATTAAAATGAAAGCAGATTCTGATACATGCTGCAACATGGATTAATCTTAAGGACATTTTACTAAGTAAAAATGAAACAGTCACAAAAGGGCAGATACTGTAGGGTTCCACTTACATAAGGTACTTAGAGTAGCTGTAGAGACAGGAAGTAGAATGGTGGTTGCCTGGAGGTAAGGGAGAGGAGAATGGGGGGTTAGTGTTAAATGGATATGGAGTTTTAATTTGGGGTGATAAAAAAATTCTGCAGATGAATGGTGGTGAGTGTGGCAGAACAATATGAATGTACCTAATGCCACCGGACTGCATACTTAAAAACAGTTAAAATGGTAAATTTTCTGTTATGTGTATTTTATCCGAATAATAATGATAATAATAATAGTAAATCTTGCCCATGAAAAGGAGGAAGAGAAAAAGCTGACACTGAACTCAGAGTTCAGAGATCTAAATCAGCTTCCACCTTAATGTCCTACATTACAAATCTCGGATAAGACACGTATCTTCTCCTCAGTTTTCATTTCTATTATATAAAGACAATAGTACCTTCTTTACATGTCATAAGGATTAAATATACATAAAAACATCCTATAAACTCTGACTTCTATGAAATATAAAATATTGTATTCTATCTTACCAGTTTGGGACGTGAACAATTTTAGAAGCAAAGGAATCTGAGATTCGAAGAAGGCTGTGAGTGGCAGAGCCTGGTCTGGAACGGAAGGCTCTTCCATCCGCTCCAGCACAGTGCTGCCTTTCTTACTGCTTTATTTTCTTGGGAAAGTGAAACAAAGTGAAGCCAGCCCCAAGTAGCCTACCATGACCACCTGACTTGCTGGTCCTCATACAGATTCTTCTCAGGTTGGCAGTACCAGGAATTTAATGATAGACTGAGAAGAAGAAACATTTCTTTCTGTGGGGACACTTAGAAAAAACTATCCTCTTGTTTACCTGGATTCTCTTTTATTCCGTAAATTATATCTTTCATTCAGCCCAGTTGACATACCTCAGTTCACTTATCATCCTGAAGAATGTTCTTAATGTCTTGGTGCCTAAGGGAAAAAGCTTTGGGAGTGGAGAGGGGAAGATGTTCAGCCTTCTCGGTGCTGAGGCTGGGAGAAGGGCAGGGT
This sequence comes from Plecturocebus donacophilus, assembly GCA_004027715.1. Taxonomy (NCBI): domain Eukaryota; kingdom Metazoa; phylum Chordata; class Mammalia; order Primates; family Pitheciidae; genus Plecturocebus; species Plecturocebus donacophilus. The sequence continues at coordinate 3,066 of PVKP010056547.1, forward strand.
TAAGTGTGACCCATCACCTCTCGATTTGGCCAGAACAGTCCCGTCAGCCACAGGGCCAAGAGACTGCGTAAAGCTTCACACCTACATCCTCATCTCCTTATCCCCATGGCAGTATGAGCCATATCAGGTTTCATGTTCCAACCCATGTTCCAAAAGGGCAGCTTTCAATATCTAGGGAGTAGGGGCAAAGTAGGACATTAGGCACCGATGAGAGGTACAATTGTGTGTGTATGATACTCTTTTACTCATGAACAGCTGCAACAGGAGCTGCTAAAAATCTTACAGAACAAGATTCACTTTTTAAGGAAGTCTTTGCAAACAGATCCTGAGTCAATTTTGTGGAATCTTCGACTGAACTTACACAAAGGATTTAAGTCTACTTTCCCAGCACTGAGTCTGCATGTGTGCAGACCCAAGCCAGCCTGCTTAGAGACCTTGGAGATGAAAGGCCCAGACAGGACAGCCAGCCAAACCCGCTGGCAGCTGGCCCTGCCACAAATGGAGCCAGAAGTTGGATTATTTCTGCTAGAATTTTCTTTTTCTGAAACATTAGAATGCCATAGGAATAAGAAGTCATGGTGAAGACAAGTCACCTGTAACCTACGTCACCACTAAGCATTAATCATCATTTTTATCATCCATTTGGCAAAATTGTCATTGGACATATGAGGATAGGTAATATACTAGACATTTACAAGTTGAGCTGCCAACCAAAAAATAAACAAACAACAACAAAATAGATTGGATTTTTATTGAAATGACAGCAGTCCTTGATAATTTTTGTTTGTTTTTTGGTATGTGCATGTGGAACGCGTAAGTAAAACATGACATTTAACTTTCAATTTTTAGGACCTAAGACCTGCACTGTGTGGGGTTACATGCAACTGGGCAGTTCAAAACTGGACGTAACCAAGGAGTTAAAAGAATGCAGTTTCTCCTTCTCTTAAGATCTTTGTGTCAGACTCCTCACCTAAGAAAAATCTGAATGAACAATATTTCAAAAGTTTGCGTACATGATTGAGTAGACAATATGTGTGATAAGTCAAGTTTAGAAATTTACCCTATACACCAAGGGTCCCCAGTGGAGAACCTGTTAGGAACTGGGCTGCACAGTAGGATGTGAATGGTGATGAGCAAACAATGCTTCATCTGTATTTATAGCTGTTCCCATTGCTCACATTACTGCCTGAGCTCCGCCTCCTGTCAGCTCGGGGCAGCGCTAGATTCTCATAGAGGCGTGAACCCTTTTGTAAACTGTGCATGTGAGGGATCTAGGATGCTGCACACTTTCTCTTCTTTTCTTTTTTTGAGACAGTCTCACTCTGTCACCCAGGCTGGAGGGCAGTGGCGCGATCTCAGCCCACTGCAACCTCCACCTCCTGAGTTCAAGTGATTTTCCGGCCTCAGCCTCTTGAGTAGCTGTGACTACAGACATGCACCACCATGCCCAGCTAATTTTTTTTGGTATTTTGAGTAGAGATGAGGTTTCACCATGTTGGCCAGGCTGGTCTTGAACTCCTGACCTCAAATTATCTGCCCACCTCGGCCTCCCATTGTGCTGGGATTACAAGCATAAGCCACTGAGCCCAGCCTGTTGCACATTTCTTATGAGGCTCTAATGCTAATGATCTGTCACTGTTTCCAATCACCCCCAAATGGGACTGCCTTGCTGCAGGAAAACAAGATCAGGGCTCCCACTGGTTCCACATTATGGTGAGTTGTATAATTATTTTATTATATATTACAATTTAATAATAATAGAAATGAAATGCACAATAAATTTAATGTACTTGAATCATCCCGAAACCATCCTCTGCCCACTCCCCACCCCAAATGATTTATGGAAAAATTGTCTTCTGTGAAACCAATCCTTGGTGCCAAAAATGTTGGGGGCTGCTGCTATACACCGTAGTCAACTAAAGTAACAGCATCCTAAATCCTGTTAACCTCTAACATAATCCTATTTCAACTTCCATTTACCTTGTTAAATCTGTAAATTTACTTTGAATCTCTTTTAATCTTTTTAAATTAAAATTGAACTGGTGGCTTCCATAAAACATTCACCAACATAGACCACATTCTAAACCATAAAACACATCTAAACACATTTAAATAAATAGAAATTATATGAAGTATGTTCTCAGACCAGAGTGGAATTAAATCTGAAATCAATAACAGAGATAGTTATAATATTCCAAAATATTAGATATTAAATAATATACTTCTAAGTAACAGATGAGTCAAATAAGTATCAAGAGAAATTTTAAAATGTTTTACACCAAAAGAAAATTAAAAATATAACTTATCAAAATATGTGGGATCCAGCAAAAGCAATAAATAGATGGAGATTTATAGTACCGAATGGGTATATTAGAAAAAATGGAGGCTGGACATAGTGGCTCACGCTTGTACTCTTAGCACTTTGGAAGGCCAAGGTGGGCAGATCGCTTAAGCCCAGGAGCCCAAAACCAGCCTGTGCAACATGGCAAAACTCCATTTCTGCTAAAAATACAAAAACTAGCTGGGGTGGTGGTACGCACCTATAGTCTTAACTACTTGGGAGGCTGAGGTGGGAGGATGGTTGAGTCTAGCAGACAAAGGTTGCAGTGAGCCAAGATTGTGCCACTGCACTCCATCCTGGATGACAGAGCCAAATCCTCTTTAAAAAAGAAAAATGAATAGCAAAAAGAAGGATCTAAAATCAATAATCTAAGCTTCTGCCTTAGAAAACTAGAAAAAGAAATTTATACCTAAAGCAACAAAAAATTTAATAAAAATTACAGCAAAAATCAATGAAATTGAAACAGAAAATCAATAGAGAAATTAATGAAACTAAAAGCTGGTTCTTTGGAAAGATTAATAAAACAGATAAACTTCTAGCCTAGCTAACCAAGAATAAAAGAGCAAAACATAAATTGCCAATATTAGAAATGAAAGAGAGATCATAAGTACCAATCCCATGGACATTAAAATAATAATTAAGGAATATTATTAACAACTCTATGCCCATACATTTGATCACTTAGATTAGATGGACTAATTTCTTGAAAGATAGTGACTACCAAAACTTACATAGAAAGATAATCTGAATAGTCCTATGTAACATGTGTATACTGAACTTTGTTATGGCGGGGGAGAGAGAGAGAGAGAGAGAAAGAGAAAGAGGACTGATTTATTATAAGTAATTAGCTCACACAATTATGGGGACTGGCAAATCCAAAATCTGCAAAGAGGGGAAGAAGGCTAGAGACTCAGAAAAGTTGATGCTGCAGTTCTACTCTGATTGCCATCTGCTATAGAATCAGGAAGATCCAATGTTGCAGGTGAGATCCAAAGGTAGTCTGCTGAAGAATTCTCTTTTGCTTAGATTAGGGTGGCGGTTTTTTGTTCTATTCAACACTTCAGCTGACTAGATGAGGCTTTGGAGGACAATTTGCCTTCCTCAAATTTCATAGATTTAAATTTAATCTCATTAAAAAACACTTTCATAAAAACACCCAGAATAATGTTTGAACAAACATCTGGGCATACCATGGCCCAGCTAAATTGACACATAAAATTAGCCATCATAGACTATATCCACTAAAGAAATTAAATTAATAACTAATAACTGAAAAAAAGAAAGCACCAGACACAGATAGTTTCACTGCAAATTCTATCAAATATTTAAGGAATAAATAATACCAATTCTTTACAATCTCTTTCAGAAAATGAGAGTGAAGGGAACACTTTCTAGTTTATTTTATTAAGCCACCATTACCCTAATATCAAACCAGATAAAGACATTACAAGAAGGGAAAACTACAGACTAATATATTTCATAAACATAGATGCAAAAATTCTCAACAAAATATTAGCAAATCATATCCAACAATGTATATAAAGAATTATACATCGCAAGCAAGTGGGATTTATGGCAGGTATGCAAGTCTGCTTCAACATTTGGCAATCAATTCATATAACTAATTACATTAATAGGCTAAAAGACAAAAAATTATACAGTCACATTAGCTGATGCAAAAAAAAAAGGCTTGACAAAATTCAACATCTGTTCAAAATAAAAGCTCTCAGAAAACTAAGAATAGATATAGCTTCTTCAACTCTATAAAGAACATCTATTAAAACAAATATGGCTAACATCATACTTAATGATGATAAACAGATGACTTCTCCCTAAGATTAGATCAAGACAAAAATGTCTCCTCTTCTATTCAACACTATACTGGAAATCTTGGAAAGTGCAGTAAGACAAGAAAAGGAAATAACAGACACACAAGTTGGAAAAGGAGAAATCAACTTGTTTTGTTTGCAGATGACATGATTGATCATTTAGAAAATTCCAAAGAATTTATAATAACAAAAAAATTCTAGAGATAATAATCTGATTTTTCAATGAGCAAACGATCTCAATGGATATTTCTCAAAAGAAGACATACAGGACAGGTGCAGTGGCTCATGCCTGTAATCCCAGCACTTTGGGAGGCCAAGGCAGGTGAATCAGTTGAGGTCAGGAGTTCAAGGCCACCCTTGCCAACATAGTGAAACCCGTCTCTACTAAAAATACAAAAATTAACCAGATGTGGTGGTGGGCGCCTGTAATCCCAGCTACCTGGGAGTCTGAGGCAGGAGAATCGCTTGGTCCCAGAAGGTGGAGATTGCCGTGAGCCCAGATCATGCCACTACACTCCAACCTGGGCAATAGAGGAAAACGCTATCTAAAAAAAAAAAAAGAAGAAGAAGACATACAAATGACAAACAAGCTTATGAAAATGAGATATCATCTCACCCAAGTTAAAATGTCTTTTATCCGACAGTCACCCTCTGGCCTCCAGGGGTGATCCCCGCCTCCGCTCTCTCGCCGCTAACAGCGCATGCATCCGCCCAGCTCTACCTTTGCCTCAACGGCTTTGCGGGCTTGTGCAGCGTCCTCCACCGTCTGTGGGTTGTGCTTCCGGTGCGAAGGTCAGGGACAAGATGGTGCCGCAGGTGCAGGTCTCTCTGCTCATCAAGCTTGGCTGCTACTCCTTTTTCTCTCAGCATGGCCTACGGAGCCACGCGCTACAGTTATCTAAAACCTCGGGCAGAAGAGGAGAGGAGGATAGCCGCAGAGGAGAAGCAGCAGCAGGATGAACTGAAACGGACTGCCAAGGAATTGGCAGAAGCCCAAGAGGACACCATATTTAAATGAGTGACCCTCATTTAGGATCATTTAGGAGCAGCAGCAGATGAATAAAGCTTCCTGTGTTGTACTATTAAATAAATAAATAAAATATCTTTTATCCAAAAGACAGGCAATAAAAAATGCTGGCAAGAATGTAGAGAAAAGAGAACTCTCATACACTGTTGGTGGCAATATAAGTTAATATAACCACTATGGAGAACAGTTTGGAGGTTCCTCAGAAAACTTAAAATAGAGTTACCATTGAACCAGCAATCCCACTGATAGATATATACCCAAAAGAAAGGAAATCAGTGTACTGAAGAGTTCTGCACTCCCATGTTTATTGCATTTCTATTCACAATAACCAAGATGTGGAAGCAACGTAAGTGTTCATCAACAGATGAATGGATGAAGAAAATGTGATAAATATACACAGTGAAGTATTATTCAGCCATGAAAAGGAATGTGATCCTGTCACTTGCAACAACATGAATAGAACCAGAGGTTGTTATGTTAAATACAATAAGTCAGCACAAAAATACAAATTTTGCATGTTCTCACTTATTTGTGGAAACTAAAAATCAAAACAATTGAACTCATGGAGATAGGGAGTGAAGGTTACAAGAAGCTGGGGCAGGTAGTAGGAGGTGTAGAGGAGGGAGGGTGATTAATGAGTACAAAAAATAGAAAGAATGAATAAAATCTAGTATTTGATAGCACAATAGAGTGGCTATAGTCAATAATAATTTAATTGTACATTTAAATATAACTGAGTATAATTAGATTCTTTGTAATGCAAAGTATAAATCCTTGAAGTGGTGGATATCCATTTACCCTGATGTGATTATTACACATTGTATGCCTGTATCGAAATATTCCATATACCCCATAGATATATATATACCTACTATGTAGCCATAAAAGTTAAAATTAAAAAAAAATAAAATGGGCAAAGATCTGTATAGACATCTCACCAAAAAAGATATAAAGAGAGCAAATAACTCTATGAATAGATAGATGTGCAACATCATATGTCGTGAGAGAACTGCAAATTCAGAAAACCATGAGATATCCTACACACCTATCAGAATGGCTAAAATCAAAACAACTGACAGTACATGGAAATCTTATTCGTTGCTGGTGAGAATATAAAACAATACAGCCGTCTTGAAGACAGTTAGGCAGTTTCTTATAATACTTGACACATTCTTACCATATGATCCAGTAATCATGCTCCTAAGTATTTACCTAATTGACTTGAAAACTTATGTCCACACAAAAAGTTGTGCATGGATGTTTATAGCAACTTTATTCATAATTACCCAAACTTGGGGGCAACCAAGATGTTTTTCAGTAGGTAATAAATAAACTGTGGTACATTCATACAATGGAATATTATTCAGCAATAAAAAGAAAGAAGCTGTCAAACAATGAAAAGACATGGAGAACCCTTAAATGCATATTGAAAGAAGCTAGTATGAAAAGACTATATGCTGTATGATTCCAACTAAATCACATTCTAAAAAGGCAAAACTATAAATACAACAAAAAGATCAGTGGTTGCCAGGGGTTTATCGGGAAGAGGGAAGAGATAAGTAAAGTAAGGGTGATAAAACTATTTTGTATAATGCTGCAATAGTGAATATACAACATGACGTGTTTGTCAAAACCCATAGAACTTTATAACATAAATCTTACCCTTATGTTAACACAGAACAGAAATGCCTTAATGTAGGCATACTAAAAAATCATTTTGGAGGTTGATGATCCCAGAAAAGAATGCAGACTGTGATGAGAGAATCCATCTGAATTACAAACATGCAAAATAACCTCACTGAAGGGAGAGAGATTCAAGATGGTCACGTAGCAGCAGCTCAGGATTGTATCTCCCAGTGAAAGCGCAGAGAGCAAGTGGATGCCACAATTGCAGATGAATTTTTGATGCCTACAGACTGGGAGATTCCTGGCAAAGGAGCCACACGGGTTGCCAGCACGGGTGTGCCATGCACAAGTTTTGGCTGGCGCGGCGCTTCTCGGTGCGCAGTGTACAGGACTGGGTGCCCTTTTAGTCGGGCTCAGCTGGTCCCATCCCCACAAGGAGAACAGCAATTGGAAGCGCTGAGGACTGAGAGCAAGCACAGCTGAACCTGGGAAGGCCCAGCTCTGTGGGGAAGGGGCGCCCCCCTAAGGAAAACTAAGAAACAGAAAAAACTTCATCACCAACAAGCCGGACATCCACTCAGAGACCCAATCTGAAAGTCAGCAATTACAAAGACGACAGGTGGATAAATCCACAAAAATGGGAAGA
>PVKP010056548.1:0-10516 GCA_004027715.1 Plecturocebus donacophilus
GGAGGAGGGGGAGGGAAGGAGGGGGAGGGAGGAGCAGGGGAGGAGTAGGGAAGGGGGAGGGGGGAAGGGCTATCCTTCCCATAGCACCCCAACCCCCTGACAGGCCCCGATGTGTGATGTTCCCTTCCCTGTGTCCATGTACTCTCATTGTTCAACACCCACTTATGAGTGAGAACATGCGGTGTTTGGTTTTCTGTTCTTGTGTCAGTTTGCTGAGAATGATGGTTTCCAGCTTCACCCATGTCCCTGCAAAGGACATGAACTCACCCTTTTTTATGGCTGCATAGTATTCCATGGTGTATATGTGCCACATTTTCTTTATCTGGTCTATCATTGATGGGTGTTTGGGTTGTTTCCAAGTCTTTGCTATTGTAAACAGTGCCCCAGTAAACATACGTGTGCATGTATCTTTATAATTGAATGTTTTATAAACCTTTGGGTATATACCCAGTAATGGGATTGCTGGGTCAAATGGAATTTCTAGTTCTAGATCCTTGAGGAATCACCATACTGTCTTCCACAATGTTTGAACTAATTTACACTCCCTGCAACAATGTAAAAGTTTTCCTATTTCTCCACATCCTCTCCAGCATCTGTTGTCTCCTGATTTTTTAATGATCGCCATTCTAACTGGCAAGAGATGGCATCTCAATGTGGTTTTGATCTACGGATGCTGCATTTCTGACAGGCTCCCTAGTGAGGCAGCTGCTGCTCGTCCACAGACCACATCTGAATAGCAGGGATACATGCAACTCATTTTAACCAGGAACAACAATTCCCACCAAGTCTGGTTTATCATTTCCTCTTGTGTATTCTCCCCTCTCTGGAGAAAGTGCTGAGCAAATGTCAGTGGATGACTGGGATGAAGTCACTATAGAAGAGACAGGGCTTATCAGTGACCATGTGATCAATTAAGTAGAAAGTGATTGATTGAGATCAGGGCTAACTTTAATAAACATTACTTAAAATGTTCTGAAACCTTTCTTTAATGTCTAAAATTGCTTTGGACTCCAACCAGTATTTTTTTTTTAAATCAGCAGTGCTCTTACCATATATAATGTAAAATCTTAAAATGAGGCTGGTTCTAGGCCTAATATTACCCCTTCTGCAGCGTGATAGACTGACTCCTGGCTGACCCAGTGTCTTGATCCCTGGAGCTACATGCAGGTGTTTATTGTGCCCAGCAGATCATACGCTGGCACTACCACAGCCCTATAGAAGAGCAAAGAGAAAAGTGGGGGGGAACACATGGGCAACGCTTCATGTAGCTATTCTGTGCAGACATCTAAATTATAATCCACTGCTCTGAAAGGAGTGCTGTATTCAGAATCACAAAAATAGCCTACACCTGGAGGGCAAAGATGTTTGTTCACCTGTATCTTTCTCACCTCCATCACCACCTCCCATCCCAGAAAGCTCAATGATGGAACACTAAAAGCACCTTCCTGAAGTTGTGGCTTTCGGTACACAAAACGTGTGTGTGTGTGTGTGTGTGTGTGTGTGTGTGTGTGTGTGTGTGTGTGATTAGAATGATCTCCTTTCATTTATTTATTTTATTATTATTTTTTTTTTCGAGATGGAGTCCCTCTGTCAGCAGGCTGGAGTGCAGTGGTGTGAAATCAGCTCATGGCAACCTCCGCCTCCCAGGTTCAAGCGATTCTCCTGCCTCAGCCTCCCAAGTAGCTGGGACTATAGACATGCGCCACCACACCCAGATAATTTTTGTATTTTTAGTAGAGACAGGGTTTCACCATGTTGGCCAGGCTGGTCTCAAACTCCTGACCTCAAGTGATCCACCCACCTCGGCCTCCCAAAGTGCTGGGATTATAGGCATAAGCCACCGCACCTGTCAAAATGACTTCCTTTTAAAAAGCAAAAAAAAAAAAAAAAAAAAAAAGCCTATATTGAACTCCATAATAATATGAGGTGCATATTTAGAACAGCAGATAATTCCAGTTACAAATTCATTTCTATTAGGACTTTAAAAACTTGTATAAGATTAGTTGAATGGCATTAGAGACTTCCTTAATCCATTCATCAAGCCCACACAAAGGGAAAGAAAGTGCCTCCATGTATGTCAGGGAACCCACCTGGAATTAAGAATTTGAGTAATTCATATTCAGGACCTAGATTGCACAGCTCTAGAATGAGAGTCACTAAGCTACAGCCCATGAGCCAGCCACCTAGTTTTATAAATAAAGTTTCAATGGAATACAGCCATGTCTGGTGAAGCATTGCTTCTGCACTGCCATGGTAGAGTTGAGTAGTTGAGACAAAGATCACCCCTGCAAAGCCGAAACTATTTACCATTCGGCCCTTAGAAAAATGTTCCAACCCTTGTTCTAGAAGGATGAGCAAGGACCAAGAAGTTTTAAGAAAGTGGAAAATTATTTCATTGGGCAGAAAGCTATCAACTACCATAGTACAAATACAAACAAAGTGTCTTTGTGAAGTAGTGAATTTCCTGTAAGTGGAATCATTTACATAGCTCTTAAAGGACCACCAGCTTAGAACTATGGTGAAGGAAATGTATGCACGATTCAAAGGTACACCATTAAATCACTTCTGAGATTCTGCATCATTTTATGCCATTAGTTACTCAGAGGTCCAGATTAGACTTCTTGAAAAACAGTCTCACTTGACTAACAAAGAAAACATCTTACATTCTAAGAAATTAGGCTCTTCAAGGAGATTCCTGGACATCTTCTGATTACCAGTTCATCTGTAATTGGCCTACTGAAGTGACTTCACTTGACAGAAGCCATGTCTCATTCTGTTTTGTTTTGTTTTTTTTCAATGAAATGAAACAAGAAGGCAAGATTATATGTCTAATTCTGTGGCCATTATAGGTCTTAACATGCTATGGTTATTCCATAGAGATTTGTAAATATAATTTAATGATGTCTCTGTGTAATCCAGACTGCCAAATCTTTCTGCAACCCTACAGAGAATGCAGAGGCAGAAAATATGTGTGTTAACCCGATTATATACTCTCAAGTATCCGCTGCACTGATAGGATCTTTCAGAATAACAACAGGTCTTGTATTCTAGAAATTCAGGTGGATGGGCTAGTGGAAGAATAAAGTAAGGCTTAAAACGATGTCAAAGAGTCATCCTTGTTATTCATTTCTTAACAAAATTGCTTTTATAATAAACTAAGGGTTTGGGATGGGTTTTTTCTTGGAAGTTTCCAATTAAAGTGTTTGACATGTCTACTACATTTTAGTTAGGGAGCCCCATGAGATTGATCTGAGCTCCATTTCTTTGCCAGAGGAACACACTGCAATTCTCAAGCCAGTTCTTTGACCAATTTGGCAGAGGAACTGCCTGGGTTTGCAGGTAGTAGAGTGAGCACTCTTAGTAAAACGTTCATTTTTATGGTGTTGGCTTCCACCTAAATATCAGCGGGAGGCAATACCACTTGGTCAAGTCTCCCTTCAAACTACATCAAAGGCTCTGAGCTTAATATGGTCTGGAAGAGAGTAATCCAACAACATTTGAAGTTTTGGGTTGTAGCCAAGGATACGTAGGTTAATTTTAGCTCTCACTCTAAATTAGAGTCACTTACGCTGTATCCTGAGATGGAACTATCCAACATCACGGCTAATACAGTTCAGGACAATAAGCAAGGTGGGCAGAATTAGAACTCAAACATCTCAGAATCGGGGCAGAAATGGACATGAGTGAGGAGATTATCTGACATTTAATCGTAAAGTGTTTGATGACCATGGAAACCTGACTTAAAAAGAAAAAAAAAATAGCCAAATTATTTAAAATCTTGCCATTTTAAATATTTCGAGTAAAGGTCATTTTGTTTTTTAAGAATAGGGAATAAAAAGTCAAAGAGGAATTTTGATATTTTTTTAAATTTCAAGTTTCAGAATCAGCTGGAAAAATCTCAAGATACACCTAGTCATGGCTGCTATATTTATATAGGTCATTTAATTAAGCAGCAAAAAGACAGGTAAAACACAAGCAAACCATCCAATAAAAATAAAAGTTATTGTTATTGCAAAAGTCACCGTGGGAATGTTAAGCTAAAACACTGCACTGCACAATTTCAGAAACTCTGAAGAAAAATATCTGCTCAGCTTTCAGTTTCAGAACTCCTCTGCTTCCTCATCCTGCCCTTGTCATTTCCTCATTGATATTCCCCTAAACATATCTCTGTCATAGTACCTCTGTAGCTCAGAAGTTCCCTGTACCTATACATCAGCCTCTCCTTTGGAACAACATGCTCTTAGATGAATGTGGCATTAATATTTCAGGATCTTTGGCACCTGGCTAATCAGCCAGCACACACCGTATTCTAGAAATTCAGGCGGAAGGGCTAGTGGAAGAATAAAGCAGTAGGCACCCAGATGTTTAAGGGCATATAGTATGTTAAATGTTTGAGCTAGCTTGCTCAAATGTTGATGTTGAATATTTCAATGTCAATGCAGAAATATAAATGGCATTGACAGTGAGAAAAAGTACCCTCAGAGTTCATGGCACCCACCCTTAAGCATCCTGTCTCACCCACTGTGCCCATTGTCACATTCTGTGCCTCCATTTCCACCAGTTCTATCCTCTGAAGTGCACACCCCTGCCTCTTTAAATCCTACCCACCCTTTAAGGCAGTACTTCTCAAAATCTGGTCCATGAACCACTTGATTAAAAACCATCTGGGATGCTTCTTAAAATGCAGATTCCTGGGTCCCAGATCAGACATACTGAACTTAAATCTCTGGGAGTGACGTCCCTCCATTGATTCTTATGCCCATTATCCATGAACCATACTTTAAGAAAGTTTAATGTCAGGTCAAACCTGGTAGTGATGTCTTCAAAATGAATCAATCGGGTGATGTCACGGTGTCGCATCGACACTCAGGGCTGTGCATGACACAGAACCACTTGGCAAAAGACTCCAGCCCCACACACAGTGACATAATACAGGGTATAGGCTCATCCTCAGAGTATAGTCCCAAAGGCATGGCCATAGAGATAGGTGTGGGACCTACTGGCTCCCATGACAACAGGTTATAGTTCCTTTGACCATTTATTACTGATTTTGAGCAGTCATTTGTTTTGCCCCTGCCTCATTCTGAAAATAGATCCAAGACAACTTGTAGAAACACCATTTTATGGAATAAACATTGAACGGATGTAGAAATAGAAATGAAGTGAAAATGGGGCAAGAAAATCAGATACGGGTGGGGCGCGGTGGCTCACGCCTGTAATCTCAGCACTTTGGGAGGCTGAGGCAGGTGGATCATGAGGTCAAGAGATCAAGACCATCCTGGTCAACATGGTGAAACCCCGTCTCTACTAAAAATACAAAAAAAATAGCTGGGAGTGGTGGCGTGCGCCTGTAGTCCCAGCTACTCGGGAGGCTGACGCAGGAGAATTGCTTGAACCCGGGAGGCAGAGGTTGCAGTGAGCTGAGGTTGCACCACTGCACTCCAGCCTGGCGCCTGGTGACAGAGTGAGACTCTGTCTCAAAAAAAAAAAAGAAAGAAAATAAGATACAGTTAATACAGGAAAATAAACACCATATGATAAACAGAAGTTGCTCTGAGTTTTGTAGTGACCAAAGAATATAGAAACATGATCATTTACAAGTGTCTTGATACTCAGAAGATAAAACAACAGTTGGTTAGAAAAATGCTGAATTTTCCTGGTACTGGCAATTTGAGCTAAGCACAGCTTCATATTCTGCAAAGCATATTGATGACGTGGAGTCCTGAGCTCCACCCCTACCTAGTGGAGGGGCGACAGTTCATCAGTGATTGTCTTTTGTAGATAAGACACAAAACAGACAATGGAAATCTGCAGGAAAGTGCTAAGCTCTTGTCCTGAAGGGTAGAATATCAGTAGCATCGATGTGGAGGATCAAGATGGTGGGGCTACAGGTCTTTCCTCTTTTACTAAGACACCTGATATGGCTAAATAATACAGAATTTCCAGACTTTTTGTTTTGACAGATTCATCCTCTACTGATTCTAGGATTAGGACATCATCATAACACAGCGGCAAATTCACAATCCTAGGGATGGGTATCGTGAGGTGCAAGAAAATTAGAGGACTATGGAAATTATGGGAGTATGAAATTCTGGAATTGCACGACTAAGGAATTGAAAATGTTTCTCAGAACATGATGATTATCTGGGCATCGGCAATGAATAGTGATCATTCACCTTGGTAAGCTTAATATGGCAAATATCTCCACCCAAGTCAGAAGTTGACTGTAGGAACTAAGCTTATTCACAGGGTATTTGTGATCCTCCAAACTGGTTAGCCCCCAAGGGTCCTATTTCATTTTACCTTGTATTGACATAATGCTTCAGCTTCATAGGTTTCTCAAATAAACATGATCTGCTCAAGTGCCAGAGGGTCCATCACATGTAAGTGCTTTCTAGAATGTAGGAACTCAGTAAGTGTTTCAGTTTTCTTTTTCATGGTTTCCTATTCTTAGCATAAGAGGATGATGTCTGAAATAGTATGACAGGTATGGAACATGAAGATCTTTTTAATGGCCCCTTATTGCAAACAACTCTAATAAAAGCTTGTAACTACTGAGTACTTAAGAGGTACCAATCACTGGGCTAGGCTCTTTACATGTAGTATCTCAATTAATCCTCCCAACCACCCTGAGAACTAAATGCAGTTATTAGCTCCATTTCACAGGTGCTAAGCTAGAGCACTGAGAGGAAAACTCACCTAAAGCCATACACCCTCTAAAGGGTAAAGCCCATATTCAAACACAGTCTGACTCCAGTACCTGCCGATCAAATGTCAGCATCTCAAATCACACCAATTTAAAAGGTTCCAAGGGAACAAATCCCTGTATAAATAACACTGTATTCATCTCTTATTGCTCCCTTCTGAAACCGAGCAGCTTAGAACAACACAAATGTATTCTCTCACAGGCCTGCAGGTTATAAGTCCATAGTCAGGCACAGTGGCTCATGCCTGTAATCCCAGCACTTTGAGAGGCCGAGGCAAGAGGATCGCTTGAGGCCAGGAGTTCATGACCAGCCTGGGCAACATGGAGAAACCCCATCTCTACAAAAAATACTTTAAAAATGAGCTAGGCAAGGTAGCACATGCCTATACTCTCAGCTACTGGGGAGGCAGAGGCAAGACGATCACATAAGCCCAGGACGTTGAGGCTGCAGTGAGTCACTACTGTACCACTGCACTCCAGTCTGGGCAACAGAGCAAGACCTTGTCTGAAAAAGAAAAAAAAAAGTTCAACAGGGGTCTCCTGTGCTAAGATCCAGGTGCCAGCAGGACAGTGCTCCTTTCTGGAGGGAAGGAGTAGGATATGATTCCTTGCTCATTCAGGTTGTTGGCAGAATCCAGTTGGGCTCCCCATTTCTTTGCTGGCTGTCAGCTCAGGGCCATTCCCAGCTTCCAGGGGCCACTGCATTCCTCGGCCTGGGGACCACTGCCTTCATCTCCCAAGGTGCTCATGTTTCGAGTCCCTCTTGCCTCTTCTTCCATCAAATCCCTCTGATTCTTTTGCCTTCCTCTTCTCCATGTTTAAAGGCCTATGTGATTAATAATCCAGGATAATCTCCCTATTTTAAGGCCAGCTGCTCAGCGACCATTACTCCCTTTTGCTATACAAGTAGCATATTCACAGATGCAACACCAGGAGGCAAAGCCCACAGGGCTGGAATCCTGCCTACCACAAACACTGACATTGAACATCTAAACTTCGCTAAATCATCTCCCACACACAAGGTTGCCCTTATTTTTGTGAACCAAGGTCATGAAGCTCTGTGGATTGTACTCAATAAATAAAACTGTCTTAAGTGTCAGGCCTTATGTGATTCATTCAGGAGGTAGAAAGGAGGAGAGTGTGTCACCAGTTTGAACTGGCACTAACTAATCCCCACCCCCAGGAGACGACAGCTCTCTCTCATGCTACCTGGAACAGGTGTGAGTTGGCCAACAGAGTGGCGACAAATCAGGTGGAAAATGCAGCTGGATTGCAATCTGGTCAGTTCAGGTGGCTGAGCACCTGTGAACAAGGCTCAGCCCACTGATGAAATTTCCCCGTGGACCAACTAGCTTCAAAGACGGGAATATCGCCTGCACCCTGATGGCAGATGACACTCCTAATTCTAAGCAACCAGCTTGCAAATGTGTGTCTTTAATTGTAAAGAGGAATGAGGGAAAGAGTTCCAGGAGGAGCCGGTTAAGGTCTATGTAAATGACTACTTAAATCATGACCTTTCAGATTTTAGTTACTGGAATTAGTAATTTTTCCACAAGTTTTAATCCCTTGGGTGCTATTCAGGAATTTGTCACCTAATTGCCTCTCTTGATTAAACATTCTAAACTTATTTGCAGAAAAGAAAAAATGTAAATTATTTTAAAATTTCAAAAAGAAACTCAAATGCTATAAATACAGATTATATGTATGTGGGGGGAGGGGGTTCCTAGACAATTGCAAAAATGCCCTGATTAGTCTTATAACCCCAACTGGAGTCCCCATTTCAGGCCTCTTTCAGACTGCAGCCAGGAATACCTCCCAAAGCACACATCAGTCATTCCACAGTCTTACTAAAAAGCTGTAAATAGTTCCTCATTGCCTTGCAAACTTCTTAGACCGGCTTCACTATCCCTCACCATCTGGCATCAGCCTACCTTTGCAATCTCTTCCCCAGCCGAGTCCTGTGCCATCACCACTGGCCACTCACGCTTGGATCCAGGCACCTCAGACCTCTCACTGCCCCCAGAGCACCACCGAATCGACATTGCCCTTGATGCATTCCTTGAGCGGGAATCCCTTTCCCTCTATACCTACCAAGAGAAATCCACCTTCTTTTTCCACACTCAGCCTGAATGTCACGTCCCCTGAACTTAACCACACCTTCCTTGGTGTGGTCCCCCAATATTCTCTTTCTCTTTTTTTTTTTTTTTGGAGATACGTTTGCTCTTGTGGCCTAGGCTGGAGTGCAGTGGCGCAACCTTGGCTCACTGCAACCTCTGCCTTCCAGGTTCAAGCAATTCTCCTGCCTCAGCCTCCCAAGTAGCTGAGATTACATGTGTGCACCACCACGCCCAGTAAATTTTTGTATTTTTAGTAGAGATGGGGTTTCACCATGTTGGCCAGGCTGGTCTCAAACTCCTGACCTCAAGTGATTCACCTGCCTCGGCCTCCCATAGTGCTGGGATTACAGATGTGAGCCACCAAGCCCAGCCTCTCTTTTTACCTCTATCATAGACACCATCATGCTCTGTTAGGGCCAGCTGTCTGTGCATCTGCCTCCTTCCCTCAAGCCAGCTACAACCTCTCCCCATCATTTGTACCCTCTTCCTGCCCCCTCCCTACTACAGCCAGTGCTCACCGCATGCCTTGAAAGGGCTCAATAAACAGTGGACAACCAAATTAACTCTCTCATGTCTAACATTGAAGACACTCCCTGAGTTTAAAAACCCTTTTATTTGGGAGAGAGATCCAATATGGCCGATTAGCAGCGGCTCAGGATTGTAGCTCCCAGTGAAAGCACAGAGAGCAAGTGGACACCGCAATTTCAGATGAATTTTTATTGCCCACAAACTGGGAGATTCCTGGCGGAGGAGCCACATGGGTCGCCAGCACGACTCTTTTGGCCAGTGCAGCTGTTTTGCCGGCGTCCCGGCACAGCACTTCTTGGTGCGGAGTGTACAGGACTGGGTGCCCTTTTAGTCGGGCTCTGCTGGTCCCATCCCCACAAGGAGAACAGCAATTGGAAGCGCTGAGGACTGAGAGTTTCACAGCAAGCACAGCTGAACCCGGGAAGGCCCAGCTCTGTGGGGAAGGGGCGCCTGCCGAAGGAAAACTAAGAAACAGAAAAAACTTCATAACCAACAAGCCGGACGTCCACTCGGAGACCCAATCTGAAAGTCGGCAATTACAAAGACGACAGGTGGATAAATCCATAAAAATGGGAAGAAACCAGTGCAAAAAGGCTGAGAACACCCGAAATCAGAATGCCTCTCCTCCTACAGGGGATCACAGCTCCTCATCAGCAAGAGAACAAGGCTTGATGGAGGATGAGTGTGACAAACTCACAGAATCAGGCTTCAGAAGGTGGATAATAAGAAACTTCTGTGAGCTAAAAGAACATGTTCTAACCCAATGCAAAGAAACTAAGAACCTTCAAAGAAGATTTAACGAAATGCTAATGAAAATGGACAACTTAGAGAGGAATATAAGTGAATTGATGAAGCTGAAAAACACAACACGAGAACTTCACGAAGCATGCACAAGTTTCAATAGCCAAATTGACCAAGCAGAAGAAAGGATAACAGAGATCGAAGATCAACTCAATGAAATAAAACAAGAAGGCAAGATCAGAGAAAAAAGGGTAAAAAGGAATGAACAAAGTCTCCAAGAAATATGGGACTATGTGAAAAGACCTAATCTACGTTTGATAGGTGTACCTGAATGTGACGAAGAGAATGAATCCAAGCTGGAAAATACTCTTCAGGATATTATCCAGGAAAACTTCCCCAACCTAGCAAGGCAGGCCAATATTCA
>PVKP010056549.1:0-10537 GCA_004027715.1 Plecturocebus donacophilus
CCTATTTTAAAAGTGACCACATAATTGGAAGTAAATCACTCCCCAGCAATTGCATAGCATTTCACAGGTTTAAATAAAATATTGGTTGGCTGCTTATTTGTTATTTTCATCCCCTATTCCTTCCTGTCTCCACTGTTAAGCACAATTATTGGCATAAAAGAGGTTTTTAATACCCATTTTTAGACTGTATTCTAGCCTGTGCAATAAAACAAGAATCCCGTTCTCTCTCCCTCTTTCTCTTCCTCTTTCTTTCTCTCTTTCATTCTTTTTTTTTCTTTCTTTTGCTGTTTCTTTCTTTCTTTCTAAAAAAAAAAAAAAGAAAAAATGGCAGTTTTATATAGGGATTTAGAAAGAAAATAAGTTGATGAGGCTTCACCTCAGTAAACTTTTTTGGATTACACTGAGGAAATGTATCAATGATCTTGTTTCCTGAAGCCATCAGGTTATTTTAGGCCTTGGTTGGCTAAGTTTTTTTGGGTGAACATCTTTCTTAAGTGGTCAAAAGCATAATATCATTAAGAACACTAGCACAGAGGAGAGTTTTCTCAACCTGCCTTTGGTTTTCACCCAAAGATTTTCAGCATTGGCTTTGGTATTGCCTGAGAAGATACTTCAAGTGCCATCCTTGCTCTAAAGAGCATGCTGAAATGTTTATTTGCAGAGTGACCCTTTCACTCTGCATGTAATCTAGTCTAGGTATGGTACCCCAGCTGAGGCAGGTGACCTTCTTGTGTTTTACAGCTTCCTGTAAGAAACAGGGACCACACAGTCCTGATTGCTCTGTGTCTCTCCCATTAGACTGCAAGGTCCTAATTATCACTATATAGCCAGTGCCCTGCAAGGTGTCATGCACATAACAGATTTGCAAAAAATACCTAAGAAATGAATAAATGTGTGAATATTGGGCTTTTTCAGGAACAGCTTTTCTATAACTATCCCTTTCCCTTTCTCCCTCATCTCAGAATTACACCTAAAGAAAGCTAAATCTTTCACACCGAGAAACAGCCTTGAAAAAAGTAAAAAAAAAAAAAGGAAAGTTGAATCTAGAGAAATCTTTTATCATTTTTTCAGTAGGATTTTTCAGACCAAAAGACGGTTTCAAACTCAGATTAGTGTTTATATTTCTTGGAAACGAGTTTGACTCTGCACTCACACTCATATTTGGCTTTTGCAAGTTTCTTTCATGCGTTGAATCTTCTGTGTTGCTTAAAAAAACCTCCCTTTGGATTCAACATATATTAATATTTATCAGGCATGAGATGTTGAATATTCTAGTCTGAGACATAAAGAGAGTAAGAATTAGACTCTTCTAATTCATATTTTAGACCTGATGTACAGGAAGTGGTTGAAGTTAAGAAAGCCAAGGTAGAGATACTGTCATGAAAAGTGGGCCAGTGTTCATCATTCCACCTGCTGTAATTAAGGCACCAGGGAGGGCAGATTCTTTCTCTCACTGTGAAGGCTTTTTCCCCAAGAAGAGCAGGACTAGGAATTTCTTGGGTTTTTAAGGTTTACTTGCTCACCTATTCGAGAAATATTTATTAAGCATCTATCATCTGCCAGGTACTGTGTTTAGGACCTTAGATAAATACATTAACAAATGTTTTCTCACTGCCAGGGGTGGGCAGACATTGCTAATATAGTGTCTGGGACATGGTACACAATGCTATAAATATTAGTTGTGATTGTTGTTATTAACGTGGTCTCACAGTATGGGGGTACACAGATCAATAATGTCAACTACACTGTGATTACATCTCAGAAAGCTTGAATACAGGATAACCAGATTCAAGATGAAAATGTAGGAACTATATGCCAATTTATTTATTTCAAAGAGAACACTTTCACCAAGATAGCAACCCTCATAGCTGGGTCAAAGCAGCAACTTCAGGGGAAGCTCAGTAATAGTCAGAGGCTCCTTAGGGGCCAGTCCACAGCAGGAAGTGTAGTAAGAATCTTAACGAACAGTATCATCCCATACCTATTCATCTCTTCTCAAGTGGCCAGGACCCTTCATCTAATCAATGAGGGAGACACCAGTAGGAGCCCTGGCTTCCTGACTGTCCTTTTCCTGCTCTATGCTGCCTAATCCTTATGGTAGCCTGTTCTTTATCCAGGTCACTTAATATGTTTTATTTTAGTATATTCATTACATCGTGTCCTTCTTTTTCCGAAGGTGTCTTTGCTTTCTTGTTCTGCAAGATTTTTTCCTTTCTTCCTGACTACAAATGGGAATTCTAAGACCTCATTTAGGCTAGGATACTGGTATTTCTACCTAGAATCTTAATTTATGAGCCTTCCATTTTAATATGAACACTTTGATTCAATTTATGGGCTTGCCATTTTAACATAAATACTTCAGTTCTGAGATTCTGCCATGAAAATCATACTAGTGTGCTAAACCGTTGGTGATATTTTAGGCATGTTCATCTCAATTTATGAGTCGATGTCACAGTAAAGAAGTGAGATGGAGTCTTGTCGCCACTCCTTCATGTCTGTGGTACTGCCTGTGTATCGTTTGCCCCAAAATGTGACTTTTTAAATTTTCATTGTCAACTTTTAGAATAGTGTCATGGTCTCCTTTTTTGGGGGATTTGAAATACACAGAAAACCAGTTCAACATTAGAGAAAAAACTGTGTTAAATCAAATGACAACATTTTTTCAGCAGGCTCAAATTAAGTAAAACCCTACAGAATATAAACCAATTACAGTGATGTTCTATCAAAAAGCAGAATGAATTATAATTAATGATCATACTTTTAGCATGTTATCAGATACACCACCTGCAGGAATTCCCATGTGTAGTGATGATATTGTTTAAGAAAATGTGTCCCTTTAATATGTTTCTATATTATTTTAAGTAAAAACCTATTTAAATGAAAACATCCATATAATGCAGGAAAACATGCATTTTTCCTGCACATTTCCAGATTGTCAAATTTCATGTCATTCCACCTGTCTTTATTTTCAATATTAAGTGCCCTGATTCAATTTAACTCAATCAAACATTGACTGCACATTTACTATGTGTCAGTTATATCCTTCTCCCACTTCTAAGCTCCTATAAAACTTGCTATCTGAACCACTTATACAGCACTGATTGATGTATTATGGTTATTTGTATTTAAGTCTTACCTACTCAACTACGTTTCAAGGTCTTGAAGTTTAGGGAATTATATTTTTCTGTTCCTTTAATAGTGTCTAATACCTTAGTACATAATAAGCAGTCAATCTATATTAGCTGATTGGATTAAATGAGTTAATCTCTGTAGCCGCCCTTAGAGCAGTTCCAGGGACATAATAAGCAATATATATGATGGTGTAATAAAGTTAGTAAGTTAAAAAATCCTAAGGTTGGTATGTGTTGGGAAGTGTAGTTAGGACTTGACGTGGTGTTGGGCAGACAGATGGGGACAACGAGTTGTTGTCCAATTATTCAACTGATGATTCTTATGAATTTGTATGATGAGATTTTGCCAAGATTTGATGTGTTTAGAGACAACTAGAAAAGTCTATAGTCATTTGATAGAAATATTTGTGGGGGAGGGAAAAGTATAGTGGGGATTAAACAGAAGGTGATAGGATAAAGGATAATTTATCCTTGACTGAGCATGCGTTGATAAGAGCAGGGGATATGGGAATGAGCTAGACACAAGAACTGGAATTTCCGCCTGGTTAGGACACGTGGGTGAGGAGAGGAGGCCCAGTGTCACCTACTAAGATTCAATCTTAGACTCTTATCAGGTAAGTGACTCTCAGCTGACATCTTAGAGGTGGGAATAAGGAATGTTATGCAGAGGCTAACTAGAGTCAGATGCCCAAAATTCCCATCACAGTTTCTGTAGTAAAGGTAGAGTTAAGTCTGGGCTGGTGTCATTCTAATTGGCCTCTGCTGGGAAGGTTGGTCACTTGTGTTCACAACGTTTTCATTCTGGAAGAGCTCAATTCTGCTATTTATCATAAGTTAACGTGTCCTGAAGCCTGATGGTATCAACTGATGAACACTATAGTTTTCCAAATTGAATCAAGCCATCATATTCAGAGCATTTGGCCACCAGCAAAATCAGGGGTCTGATACAAATTTTAATATTGAACAAAATCCTTTTCCACTTCCTTGTCATTAAGAGCTGTGGATATAGTGAAGGCTGATGCAATTCTGTATCAATTACTCACATAGACACACACACACATGTGTGTGAATACCTAAATCTAACAAAGTTAATTTCGGTTTAGTTTTCTTGCTGAGCTTCTTTTTTGGTCACAGCTTCAGCTGCAGTATGTTTTTCTTTGCAATTGAATGCACTGCTTTTTAATTTTTAAGAATCCACACTAAAATTAAATTTTCCTTTTATAATTTTAACTAGTATGTGCCGCATTAGTGTGTGAGAACATATTTGCATTAATACTCTATATCACAAAGTCTTCATGCTTCCACTCTGGCTTCCAGAAATAAGTACAGTCTTCACCAGGTTCTTTGGAAATACAGATGTTTACCTGTTTTAAAAACTCTGTCCTGCTGTTGAGCCATTTAGTTTCAAAGTTTTTTTTTTTCTTTTTTTTTTTTGAGACAGAGTCTCACTCTGTTGCCCAGGCTGGAGGCATGATATTAGCTCACTGCAACCTCTGCTTCTCAGTTCAAGCAATAGTGCCTCAGCCTCCAGAGTAGTTGGGATCACAGGTGTGCACCACCCTGCCCAGTTAATTTTTTTTTTTTTTTGAGATAGAGTCTTGCTCTATCCCCCAGGCTGGTATGCAGTGGTGTGATCTTGGCTCACTGCGATGTCTGCTCCCGGGTTCGAGTGATTCTCATGTCTCAGCCTTCTGAGTAGCTGGGATTACAGGCACCTGCCATCACACCTGGCTAATTTTTGTATTTTTAGTAGAGATGTGGGTTTGCCATGTTGGCCAGGCTGATGTCGAACTCCTGACCTCAGGTGATCCGCCCACCAGATTTTGTATTTTTAATAGAGACAAGGTTACATCATGTTGGTCAGGCTGGTCTCGAACTCCTGACCTCAAGTTGTTGGCCTACCTTGGCCTCCTCAAGTGCTGGGATTATAGGCATGAGCCACCACGCCCAGCCTTGATGTGTACCTGAATCTCTTCTCTCTCTGCTTTAGGTCACCGTATAGTTCCTGACTGGTAATTTTTTGTGTTTTTGTTTTTGTTTTCCTTCTTTGCATGAGTACTGGCGCAAGCCCTTTCTGGAGTGTCCCCATGAAATGGCCAAAACCTGATTGCAACACTGGCAAAACTCTAATGAAGATTCAAGGACATCAGAAGGGGCATATAGAACATACCACATAAAACCATTTCCAGATGAGGACTCTTTAAGCTCTGTAGGCCTAGATCCATGAGGATGGGTCACAGATGATGTCCTCAAGACTGGTGACACTTGGAGGCCAGATTCAGTTTCCAGAGAGAGAAAGGAATTTATCTGTTTCTCTAGACTCTGTCTTTTTAGATCCCAATTTTGGCCCCAGAATCTATTATTTCTTGGAACAGCTGACAGTGAAAACATTTACTCCTTTCAAAGAAATTCCACAGACAAGTGATCTTGACCAATGGCTCCCATCAGGGTAATTATACCAAGTTACAATGATCCAACATCTGCCCATTGAGGGATTTTTAGTTTGAGTACTACATGGCATATCAATGAAGGGTGGCAGCATTCCAGTCCAGGCTGAGCTGTGCTGAGCCCAGTTTAATTTACTTCTAAAGCACTTGAAGAACATGCTTACGTATATTTCTGTCACCCTAGGAGTCTCATATCCTTGTGTACATAATCAATTCTCAATATACGTACCCTTTCCCTGGGAAAAACAATTTCCATGGGAAAAACAATATTATTATTTAAATCCATGTATAGAAAAGAAAAAAGTCACTCTAAAAATAAACAATAAAGGCTTAGAGACATCACTCTGGAAAATAGATTTTTATAATAATCTGCATCAGCAATAGATATAGTTTATCTTTTCAAGCTCAATATCTGCAGTCACATAATTTCATCATTTTTCACCAAGAATGATGAGTGAGAACATGTGATTAGCCCAAGGGCTGAAGTAAGATTATTTTTCCTTAAAAAAGGCAGAGTCAGTCGTAATGGTGAATTCACATCTTCTTCTTTGGAGAGACCAAAATGACCTGCAGCTACTTTCTCAGCTCTCATACTTTTCTTCCTCTTGTTTGCTTCTTTCTCCTCTTTTACTGTCCACTTTCCCCGCTGCAAGCTTTTTGTCTGTTCATGGGTTCTTTTAGTGGGGACTAAACTAAGGGAACAACCTTCCACAGCAATTCTTTCTCTCTCTTTTTAGTTTTTATGTTATGCAATATTTCAAATACACGCAGTAGTAGCATATGGAAACGTACCCATTAACCAACCTCGACAGTTATTAAATTTGGCCAATCTTATTTCATCTTTCCTCTCCCCCATATCTATATAGTCTGGTGGCATATTTAAAGCAAATCCATGAAACATTTTACTCATAAACACTTTATGATTGCCACTTGAACAATGTAGGTTTGAACTGCATGGGTCCATTTACATATAACTTTTATTTCAATAAAAATCGCACTGCATGTACCTGCCTCTCTTTCCTTCCCTTCCATTTCTTCCTCCTCTACCACCCCTGAGGTGGTAAGACCAACCTCTCATCTTTCTCCTCTTCCCTAGCTTCCTCAATGTGAAGATGATGAGGATGAAGACCTTTGTGATACTCCATTTCCACTTAGTGAATAGTAAATACATTTTTTCTTTCTTATGGTTTTCTTAATAACATTTTCTTTTCTCTAGCTTACTTTATTGTAACAACAGACTACAAAACACATGTAACATAAAAAAAATCTGCTAATCGACTGTATATGTTGCGAATGAGGCCTCTGTTCAAAAGTAGGCTATAAGTAGTTAAGTCTTAGGGGAGTTAAAAGTTATAGGCAAATTTTCAACTGCATGAGACTTGGCACCCCTAACCTTTGTGTTGTTCAAGGGTCAATTGTGGTATGTTTATAATAGCTAAGGATTTAAAAGCATCACCATCTGATTAAATAAAATTTTTTAAGATTCCCACATTTGACTCAAAAATGCCTTTTTACAGTTGTTTTGTTTGATTTGGTATCCAAATAAGGTTCAGACGTTGCATTGGGCTGCTATTTTTCTGAGGTTCTGAAGTCTTTTTTTGATCTCTAACAGGAACTCCCTACCCCACTTCAGCATGTCATTTATTTCTTAAGAAACTGGGACATTTTTCCCGTAATGGTTTTCTCATTTTGAAGTTGGCTGATTACATCCTCATAGTGTCATTTAACATCATCCTCAATTTTATGTATTTCTTGTAGACTTGGTATCTTGATCTAGAGGCTCAACTAGATTTAAATTCAATTACTCCAGCAAGAATAATTCATAGGTGGTAAAGCACAGAATGACTGGTTGTTCCACTTTAATGCTATTTTAAGGTTGATTAGTGGGTTCAGATGGTGTTAGCTGTCTTTTGTAAAGTTCACCATCAATTGTTTCATACTGGTCTTAGCTTCCATTGAGATTCATATCCTTTATTCATTAGGGTTTACAAAATGGCTGATTTTCCAATTCCCTTATTTCTTCTGCATTATTAGTAGAAATTCTTCAATGAAAAAGAACATTCCTTCATTAGCTATTTGGTTGATAAAAACATTTAATAATCTAGGTGAAACGTATGTTTGCTCCTGGTAGGCCGCTGCTCCCAAAATCAGCTCTCAGGGACCTTCTCAGTTCATGAGCCTAATGGAACACACCAGCTGCTTTATTACATCTCATCACTGACCACATTCTATTCCCTGGCAGCCTATTTTTATAACCAACTGGTGCTAAAAGGGAGGTCTAGGGCCCTGTGACAAAAGAGGCTTTCCTAGCCCAAATTATGGGGTAGGATTTAAAATACTCTCACATTTGTGAAGATTGTCTGCATTCATTTAGCTGTCCCCAAATTTTTGACATTTGAGTATTGCAGTCTTCAGCATTGGGTATGTTTGTGAATTTCAGGGTCTTACTAGACTAGATAGGCATACCATGAACTTTGCGTAGATGTTTAATACTGTCAGGAAAGCTCTCTGCCCAGGAACATTGGAGCTGAGCCTTGCAGCCTTCTGCTTAGTGATTTCTCTAAGTGGGAGGATTCCTTTTGCTGTAGACTTTAAAAAGTGCCTTGATCTGTAGTTAAAGAGAAAATTCACTGCTCTATTAAAGAGTAAATGTGACTGATAAACTCACATTCTGTATTACTGCAAGTAAAAAAGAGAACAAAATCTTTAGCCAGAAATGTTTTAGCCAGAAATTCAGCTGCTAATTTCATAAATACATTGGTTAAAAATATATTTTATTGCTCCAAAATGGAGCAATTGAGGTGTTCTCTTCAAAATTATGACAGATGTTCTTATCCAAATTCCTTTTCCTTAGTACACTGAAAAGCCCCAGCATATTTCATTATGATCCCAGATATTCTAACATTAAACTCCTTTCTTAGAATTCTCCCTTTAAATGGTGGTAAGTTGAAAGAATTTTCAAAATACCCATTCTCCAGAGCAAAATACTCTCTCTTGCCACTTGAGTAAGTTTTATAAAGCTTGCCATTCAATCCATTGAGTTCCACTTCTGCTTGCTCTAGGACAGTTTTTAAAAGCTGAGCCCTATGGTTTTAAGTGCCTTTGCCCATTGCTGTATTTGAATTAAATTGAAAACAGTTCCAAGAAATTTGATTTCTACGTCTGTTTTCATATTTTTTGTGAATTTCTTTAGATTAAAATTTAATATGAAATTAAAGAGGGTTGATGTCTCTGGTGTTGCTTGACCAATAATTCTACATGTACATTGAAAGCCTGTGAGCAAGATAAATATCTTTTCCAGTTGTTTTTTCACAGAATCTCTTCATCTGAGGCAGTAGGAAAAGGCATGAAAAATGAATGTGACAGGAAGTGGTTTTAGCATCCCCAAATGCCAATAGTTTGGAATTGCTTGGGATTTTTTGATGCAGAATCACTGGCAAGAAGTGTTTCATGCTGCCAACGTAGCCAATGGGCCAAGGCCCTATAAATCTATGAAATAAATAGCTGTCTGGTGGTATTTTCACCTATTTAACTGTTAGATTAGTCTGTTTATTGCCATGCCAATATGAAAGAGGAAAAAAGAAAATTGTTGCCACGTAGTTACAAAGTCTAAAACTTCTTTTAGTCCTTCCTGCCTTTAAAATTTCCCTATTAGGTTGGTTTGTGCCTCTACTGGCATTGATGTGTATTTGAAAAAGGCATTTGTCTTTAAGAATTCTTGATGGCATCTGCCCCCCGAGGACGGCAAGATCCTACCTTAGAGGAGCTCATGTTGAAAACTGCTGAGACCTAACACCTCACAAGCCAGAGGGACCTGGAAAGATTATTTAGGTATAAAAGCAATTTTTCTTTGAAAATTGTACTTTGATTAAGAAAAGAAAAATGGATTTTCTAGAGCAATGTGTTAATACCTAATTGGATTTTCCTAAATACATTAGTATTAAGACTATAATATGTACTAAGGCTATTTATGTATCCTTTTCAAAGAACTTTCTCTCTTCTAAACTAAGCTTTCCTAATTCCACTATGACAAAGGTAAGCCTTATCTCTGTTTCCCAGACAAAAATGCTGAAGCTGTAAGTGTGGATGACTTAAGCAGATACAGATATAATTATAGCCACAATTAGTGTTTACTGTGTCTTAAACCTGGGGCCATGCTGTTAAGAATTTTTTTGCTCTCCATTCTTCCTGACCAGTATACAGTACTACAAATATTAATTGATTATACTGAATAAATTTTGAATGGTTTATACAGGGCTCAAATTTCAGTTCTCTTTAAATATCCTGTCATACTTTAAATTCAGTTCCCTCTGAAGCATAAAAGATTGTATTGACTGCACTTGTAACCTCACAGTGGTTTTTGTTTGTTTGTTTGTTTTTGTTTAATTCAGAATTCAACAACTCAAATGTTTATAGGACTGAGGCAGTGTAATTGAATATAATGGACTTTGTGTAACACCACAGGGAGGTGGTGTAGCTTGTGGCTAATTAGAATGTTCCCTTAGTATTTAAATACAAAAATGTAGGGCATTGTTCAAATAAGACTTTTATATGAGTTGGATTTGGCCAGTAGGTTCAGATTAGAATCTCCAGAAATATGTGAATGCTTAAAAAGTAATTTGCTTAATTAAAATATGACTTGACAAACACACTTTCAGTTAGAAGATGAATATGTTCTGGAGATCTAATTTACAGCTTGGGTGGTGATAGATACATTAATTTGGTTGTGGTAATCATTACACAATGTATACATCTATCAAATCATCACATATATACCTTGAATATATACAATCTTTATTTGTCAATTAAATTTTTTTTTTTTAACTTCTTTTTTTTTTATTTTATTATTATTTTTTTTATTGCATTTTAGGTTTTGGGGTACATGTGAAGAACATACAATATTGTTGCATAGGTACACACGTGGCAGTGCGATTTGTTGCCTTCCTCCCCTTCACCTAT
>PVKP010056550.1:0-10536 GCA_004027715.1 Plecturocebus donacophilus
CTGGATAATATCCTGAAAAATATTTTCCAACTTGGATTCATTCTCTTTGTCACTTTCAGGTATACCTATTAAGCGTAAATTAGGTCTTTTCACATAGTCCCATATTTCTTGGAGATTTCGCTCATTCCTTTTTACCCTTTTCTCTCTGCTCTTATCTTCTCGTTTCATTTCATTAAGTTGGTCTTCGACCTCTAATATCCTTTCTTCTGCTTGATCAATTCGACTGGTAAAACTTGTACATACTTCACGGATTTCTCGTATTGTGTTTTTCAGCTCCATTAATTCGTTTATGTTCTTCTCTAAATTGTCCATTCTCGTTAGCATTTCATCAAACCTTTTTTCAAAGTTATTAGTTTTTTTGCATTAGTTTAGAACATATTCTTTTAGCTCACAGAAGTTTCTTATTATCCACCTTCTGAAGCCTAATTCTGATGATTCTTCACACTTGTTTTCCATCAAGCCTTGCTCTGTTACTGATGAGGAACTAGCGTCCTCTGTAGGAGAGGCTTTCTGATTTTGAGTGTTCTCAAGTTTTTTTGCGGTGGCTTCTTGGCATCTTTATGGTTTTATCCATCTGTCGTCTTTGTAATTACTCACTTTCAAATTAGGTCTCTGAGTGTACGTCCAACTTGTTAATTCCTGGCTCCGGAATCTATGTAATTTTCACTGTGCGACTCGCAACGCTAGCTAAGACAGTGGCGTTGAAATTCGTGGTGCTTTTCTTCCCGGGGTCTCTGGTCTGGCTTCTCAGTCCCTTTTTCAGTCAGCTGAATGGACTGCTCTACCTTCCCAGAGCTCCAAACATCATCCAAAAGGAGACTCAGTCCCGTTTACTCTGCACCAAGAGCCGCTGAGCCGAGGCGCCGGCAAAAAAGCCGCGTCAGCCGAAAGGGTCGTGCTGGCGACCTGTGGGGCTCCTCCGCTGGGAATGTCCTGGTCTGTGGGCACCAAAAGTTTGTCAGTAAGTGTGGTGTCCACTGGCTCTCTGCACTTTTACTGGGAGCTGCAATCCTGAGCTGCCAGTGATCGGCCACCTTGGATCTCTCTCCGGTATAGGTACTCTTGTTTTGTTTTTTGAGGCAGAGTCTCACTCTGTCACCCAGGCTGGAGTGCAGTGGCGTGATCTCGGCTCACGGCAACCTCTGTCTCCAGGGTTCAAGTGATTCTCCTGCCTCAGCCTCCTGAGTAGTTGGGATTATAGGCAACTACCACCATGTCCAGCTAATTTTTGTCTTTTTAATAGAGTTGGGGTTTCACTATGTTGGTCTGGCTGGTCTCAAACTCCTGACCTCAGGTGATCCACCCAACTTGGCCTCCCATAGTGCTGGGATCTCAGGTGTGAGCCACCGCCCTCAACTGGAGCTGCATTTTACAAAGTGTCAGTGTCTCAAGCCCTGTGGTAGACTAGGTACAGATCATAGGCGTTACATGTGTGAATGGGGTAGGGCCAAACAGCAATGGGGTGGTAGAGATATTTTAGGAAAGAATCCAAGAAGGTTTAATTTATTGTGGAAGGTTGGGAATTGGAGGTAGAAAATTACTAAATTTATTAGAACAACCAAGGAGAAAGTATGATTCTGTGAATTCCTACAAAGGCGATGGACCCAGGGAATGGTTGGGGCATTCTACTTCCAGTCTTGAACAGGATGAAACTGGAAAGTGTTGATAAAGGACTAGACTGCTGAACTTTTGAAACAGGCCTTCCAACTTTCCAAAAAGAAAGTGAACATTAGATATTTAAGGGGTCTTTATTGCCATCAAGTGGTGGAAACAAGGATAGCGCTAAAAGAATTTAGTATGTTTTTTTTCTAAGTGGCAAGGAGGCTGGAAGACATTAAACGTCAAAGTAATTATGGGGTTTAAAAGCCTTTATTTAATTTGGATACCATCACAGATTTGGAACCTTTCCTGTATTTATAAGTTCTATGTTAATTATTTGCCTGATTTCTACTTCTGGCTCTATCGTCCAATTCCTGTCGTGTTAGTTGATGATGACTATATCATTGGAGAAATGCTGCCACCTGCAGGAGATGTGAAAAGAAGTCCTGAGAGCAAGTGAGAAATCATATATTAACTTTGCGAAGAGAAATTTGGACTCTTTATAGTAGGAATTTATCCCTGAGCAAAATTGCCAAGCCAGTAGAATGAATCTTTAATATTTCTGTCCTTTTTTTTTTATAGGGAAAGGGCATATATTATTATTTCCTTTTTTTGTAGGAAAAGGGCATATATTATTTCCTCTTTTTTTGTAGGAAAAGGACATATATCACCCAACTTTGGTCACTTCTGTGTGACTTTGGGTAAATTAATTAGTTCTCAGTTTTCTTATCTGGAAAATATGCAAATGGGCATAATAACATGTATAAAACAAAATAAGTATCATTTTCCTTTATTATTTGCCTCCTTTTTCACACTAAAGTGTATGACTGCTGTGCTGTTTCTCTTTTTCTTCCCCCCCACCTCTTTTTTTCTGAGATGGAATTTTGTTCTTGTTGCCCAGGCTGGAGTGCAATGGCATGATCTTGGCTCACTGCAACCTCCACCTCCCAGGTTCGAGCAATTCTCCTGCCTCAGCCTCCTGAGTAGCCTGGATTACAGACACGTGCCACCACACCTGGCTAAATTTTTGTATTTTTAGTAGAGATGAAGTTTCACCATGTTGGCCAGGTTGATCTCGAACTCTTGACTTCAGGTGACTCACCCACCTCGGCCTCCCAAAGTGCTGGGATCACAGGCGTGAGCGACCACGCCATACCATTTTCTTTTCTTTCTTTTTTTTTGAGATGGGGTTTCTCTCTGTCACCCAGGCTGGAGTGCAGTGGTGTGATCTCGGCTTACTGCAGCCTCAACCTCCCCAGGCACAAATGATTCTCCCACCTCAGCCTCCAGAGTAGCTGTGACTACAGGAGTGTGCCACCATGCACAGATCGTTTTTTTTGTACTTTTATTAAAGACAGGTTTTTGTCATGTTACCCAGGCTGGTCTCAAACTCCTGGGCTCAAACAAGCCACCTGCCTTGGCCTTCCAAGTGCTAGGATTACAGGTGTGAGCCACCATGCCCGGCCTTGTACTGTTTCATAGTCATGGCAGGGCAGCAAAAATACATGTTTGTTTTTGTAAAGGAGCATACTTTTCTAGACCTTGAATCCACCTCATCCCTTTCTTTGACAATTTCTATTTTTTTTTTTAACTGAGAAGTTCAGTCAAATTAAAAGATTCATTTAACTCAGCTCCTGATTAAAGCCTCCACTTCTACTTCCTCCCTGCAGGCTGCATTTTGCAGGTTGTCACTTCCTTTGATGCTTGCTGTACACACAAGGCAGATCCTGAATGCAGGGGAGGCCACGACATCCACAAAACACAGATTTCCCATAAAGAGGCCAAGGACACAGTCCAAATCTTACCTGCTTAAGAAGATTATGCAACCCCTGCTTACATTACTTTTCACCCTGTTTCTTTACAGTGGTAAAGGGAGCAATAGATTATCAAACTGGATAAATATCTCCCATAAAATTTTAGGTTTTTGACAACAAATAAGAAACAGGGCCATTGATTTCAGTTTTCCAAAGTTCACAACTCTAAAGATGATAACCCTGAACTCACAACCCAGAAATCCCTCCAGGACTGAACTTTCCCAAAAGATTGCCCTCATTTTCCACAGGTCTCAAGTGCTGCCTTCTTTCAACATTAGGTTGTTAAGAAAAAACACAGTTCCCCACATCAGCCCTGTCTGGTGGGTACTGGGGGGCTCTGGAGGTCCTGGGAGATGTCCCTTCTCCACTTCACCCAAATATCCAGCAGAGGAGGCCCGTGCTTCCTCGGGAGCCAGTGCTTCCATCAGCTTGGGAGCTCCCTAGACCCACCCCTACTTCCATTTTCACAGTGTGTTTCCTCCTTGTGATTCTTAGCCTTGCTTCTCTTCAACTGACAACACCTAAGAATTATACACTCATAGACCTTTCATATATATGTATGGAACGTGTAGAAAGTAGAAAGCCTTAGCCTTGCATTTTAGGTAACTACAGAAGAAAAAGGAGTTACATGTTAAAGCCATTTCTGTATCAAGTATAGGAATTTCTGTGAGGTAAGGAATGTGTCTAGGTGGGATAGCTGAAATCTCAGAAAATGACTTTACAAAGGTTAGAACATTCTCTGGGCAAGGCGAGTGGATATTGTGGTTCTGCTTTGTCAACTGTTACCTGGTAGAGCTTTGTTAGAATATAGACGGCATGGCCTTGGGGGAGAGGTGGTCTCCTCCTCAGGGATACCTGGTCTCCAATACTGCCTCAGTTTCCTGCTTTCTTCCTGAATGATATTCCAAGTATCACAGTGTGCCCTCCCATGAGCCCAGTACCCTCTCTGTCCCAGTCACTCACAAGTCCTGTAGGGAAGCATTCCTCAGATTGCTGTCACTTAGTGACAAATACAGTTTGCCTCCTACTCAATTCCATTTCTGCAGCCTGTGGTCTTCTGGCCTCCTGGAAACATTTCAATCAGATGTGGATCGTTTAAGAAGGAGGTATGCACAATTTCCTTTGTAGGACGTTGGGGCCAGGACAAGTCAGCCTGCATGAGCAAGACACATGTAACACATATGCTCACACATGCCCCAGATTTTAATCTCATAGTCTGGGTCTGTTGTCATGAACATGAGAGACCAATTGCCGTGTGCTTACTGTTTTCCAGTATGCTGGAACAGAATTATTGTAAACCAGCGATCCTGACCTGGAGTTCATGGATGGATTTCAGAGGACCTGGGACCTTCTGAAATGGTATGTAAACTCTGCGTGCATGTGTATGTTTTGCTATGTCTATATTTCGGAGGAGAAAGTCCACATATTTCATAGAGTACTTAAAAAGATTTGTAATCCCTCAAAATGATTGAGGTCTACTAAATGGCTTTCCAGATTGTAAGAATTTGGTCCTTTTGGGACCCAACTATCTCGTCTATCAAAGGAAAAAATGAAACATAGCCAATATCTATGAAGCATCAAGTATATGCCAGGCATGCCCATATAGTGTATCTCATCTGATAATCTCAGCAACCATGCAAGGAAAGCATCATTCCCCTGCTCTCAGACAAGAAGGTGGAAGCCCACAGAGGTCAAGAAGCATGCCCAGCAAAAGCTGGCGTTCAAACTGGCATTTCCAGCTCCAACACTCACGTCCCACCTGCCACCACAGCGTTCTGATGGTCTTTCGTCCTGCTTGGCTTCTCTTTTTTTTTTTCTTAACCGTCTCTCTCTCTTTATTCTTGTTCTTTAGCCACCCTTCTGCTTTGTGAAAATCAGATCAATTCATTCCCCTCTGAAAGATGTCTGCCCCTTCCCTCACCCTTTCTTCACTCACTGCTATGCATGTCATTTAAAAGTATTCAGCTCATAAAGGAAGAGTGAGCCAGTTGGTTAGAGAGATGTGACCCTTGTGGCCCTTGGGTCAAATCTGCCCTACAGATATTTTCTTTATGATGAACAACGGTTTGTTAATATTTAGAAACTGGAAAAAAAACACATAAAAGTTTGGATTTCAAACTGACTTTGAGAAAATCAGAAGATCTAGCAACCCCAAGACGACAATCTCTCTTGAATGGACACGGGGCTGAGTTGATGGGACATGGGTTCTCCAGTTCCCTGCAGTCCTTACCACCCCCTCTCTGGCCCCTGCATCGCTATCTTGTGTCATCAGCTGGGGGTCTTTGGCATCTGAATTTTAACTCCTGGCATCTCCTTTTTGTTTTCTTTCCTCTTTCCCCTCCTTCTGCCTTGCATACTCATCCAACTATGGGCTCTTTCTCCCTAGAATAAACACCTTTTATTTCTCCCTTATTTATTTGCCTTCTCTCTCAGGCTGATCTCCGCTGTCTTCCTACTCTCTCCTGGTATAGAACTAAAGACAAAGATGGACAATTGGAGACTATGCTATCTGTTATGTGTCTGAATGCTGTGGGGCTAAGGTACTAAGTAGGACAAACCTGGCCGGGGCTTCCGTTGTCTGTTAGTATTGCCTTTCTTGTGTTTTCTTAAAAAGAAAAAGAACAACCTGACACAATAAAAGTGTGTTGCCAGTTTTATCTCAACTGTATTGCATCTCAAAAAAAACCCAAAAAAACAAAAATCCTATAAATAAATAATAAAAAGCAAAACAGGCAAGTTGGAGGAAGTGAAAATGCAGCCCTGGGACCTTGGTTTATCTATGCTTCCCCATCTTCTTGACACTGTAAGACACGTGGACATTGTGGTGCTTCCGCTGTGGCAGGCTTTTTCTGTGACACAGGGCATCTGATTCTTTGATTTCCAATATCCTGCTCTCTGAGTTAAGGTTTTTGAGCCTAAAATGATTGGAAGATCTATTTGTTTTACAAATAATTTATTTAACAAAAATTATGGTACACTTCCAACATGTCACTTTTTCCATTTTACCAATCTGGAGAGGCAGGCAATGAGAGGACAAGATGGCCTTAGAGAGATGCAGTGATATTAAGGGTTCCTGTCTTTGACTCCAAAAGTGCATTTACCAAGTTCTCTAGGATTGCTGTGCCCACTCATTACAGTGATGTTAAAAGGAGAAGGTCAAACTTAGCAAAGGAGAAGGTGGCACATATCTGAAAAGAAACCTGCAAAACCCTGGAAGTGGCCACCATTCCTGCATGTTTAACTTTACACACATGTGGTCTTAATTCCCACTTTTTGTTCAACAAATGTGTCCTAAATCATATGTCATACCAGTGAATTTGGTGAATGAAAACATATTTTCTCATTGGAAACAAATGTCTCACTTCAGAGATATTTAATTGGAATATCTGGTTGACCTTTAGTTGACAGTGACTCTCATCTGTATGTTTATTTATCTAGACAAATTTCTTCATTACATTTTCCATAATGGTTATACTTTAATACATGTAAAGAAATCACCCAGTCTAATAATTTTAAACTTTAGCCAGAGGTCACCGAGGGCAGCGAAGGTAAAGCACAGGACCAGAATGCTAGCACTGTCTGGATCAGTGTGTCCAGACACACCAGCTACTTGAAGTATCACATTTTAGATTCCAAAGGGGCTGAGAACCACTGGGATAGACTCTTTTTCACATACGGGAGCTCCCAGATGGGTTAATCTTGTTGGACAAGAAGACAGCAAGGGAGCAGTGGGGATCGTTGCTCCCAGATTGGAGCTCCTCCTGTCATAATCTGTCACCTAAACCAGAAGTCCCTGTGGGAGAATCCTTTGGCTGTAGACCCCTCAGTAGTTCTGTAGTAATATCATTTGTGGTATTAGTCTGAAAGCATTTGTTGTTCTCCTCTTGATTTTCCAGTGTGGTATGGAAATGGAAGACCAAAGAATGGAGGAATAGATATGGATGGGAAATTATCTGTACTATAATTTCTTCTTGCTCATCTTAACCCACTTCCCTTTCCCTGCAGTGGCAAAGGGAATATGTTGATATTGTCCCCTTAGCCAAGAAAATGTTCCCTTTAGGCATTCCTGGGCCTGTCTCTGTTCTTCTAATGCCTTTGACTGAGGCTACAAAGCTGAGGTGTGGAACATCCAGGAAGTGCACTCGCTCTGATAGGATTCCCAGAAGACCTGCCACCTGCCAGTTCTGTTCTGTTTTCCTGATGAACCATTGCTCACTGTGAAATGAAACATTTGCAGAAAGCCTCAGATCTCCTTGAAGAGCACACTAAGATTCAGGAGCCTTGATTTTATCCTGGAATCTGACACCAGTGTGCTCTACAGTTCATTGAGTTCTTCTAGTTATCTCTCCCTCTCAGTCATTTGTGTGTAGGATTAAGTAAGACATTTTCCCCTTCTTTGAAAATGTTAGTACTTATTTTTAGGAATTCAATTCAGATATTCCAAATGTCTCCCACATGCATGTAAAACACTATAGTTGACACTTTGGGGCAGAGTGTAAAGAAAAAAATAAGAACTTTATGATGATGATGTTATTCCTATTTTATACATAAGTAAACTGAGGCTTGGTCAAGCTAATTATATTGCACAAGGTCATCAACCTAGGAAGAACTGGAATTCAAACCCAAGCCAGTTTGATTTCGAAGCCTTTGTCCTTCTCATTGTCTCATGTTTGCTACAAAGATGATTGGAATATGGCTTCTTTCTCCAAGGGGCTTTACGTCTGGAACAGATGAGAGTACATATACAATAACTATAACTCAAAAGGTATTCTGTGAATTCTGCATAATATACAAAAATATAGAGCTATGCAAGAATGATAGATGTGAAAATTATTTAAAGTTATGTGTGGTTCTTTGTTATTGGTTATGTTGTTACCATGGCTACAGCTTGAACCTCTCTTATAGTTCTGAATTAAAAGCTGCACAGATGTATATGCAGATATGCTGACGTTAACGGACAAAGTCATGCCACAGATGACAGCAAATGCTAATGTCAGAGATGTTCAGGGAACTTTAAATTTCCCAATAGCTGTGAGGAGCAGGCAATGGTGCAATTCCCTGACTCGACACCAACCTCTCCAACTATAGTTTACAACTGAGCCCTCTCCATGGTTCAGTGACACAGCTGGCTCCTCAAGAAATCAGTGCTGATCTGAGCTTGTCCTGCTGCTGCTACCTAAGGGCAAGTTAACACCATTCCCCAAATGTGGGAATGAAGGATTTCAGAAGTCCCACTGCAACATTCTGTAAGGAATCAAACACTCCTGCGCTGCAAAGGTTAAACCCCAGGCCAGATTCCAGATTCTCATCCTCCAAAGCTCTATGAGAGAACTGTTACTGCCTTCAGAGACTATGGATCTGGCTCAATAAAAACAAACCAATTTATAACTGTGTTACAGACACATTCCACTTGTAACTCCATTAAGAGGCATTACATGTTAGATGTGCAGCCCCGAGACCATTGTAGCTGCCAGACCCAAAGCAAAGATTCATTTGCTTTTCAGATATGACCTTCTTGGGATCAGACCCACCAAGCTCTGGATGCGCAGAAGGCTGCTCAGGTTGAAACATCTGTAGCCCCCACCTTGAGGATTAAGAAGCACTTGTTCCAGCTGTAAGCCTCACCAAAAGTCTCTGCACCACAGAAAAGAGATCTGGCCAGTGTGGAGTGCAGGGGGCCCCCAGCTTGCATCACATTCTTCCAGGCTTAATCTACTCAACAACAAAAGTGGAAACAGCTTTCTAGCCCCTCTTAGCCAACTGAATGTACAGTACAATCCAATGTTGCTATATGGCAGCCTTAAC
This sequence comes from Plecturocebus donacophilus, assembly GCA_004027715.1. NCBI lineage: Eukaryota > Metazoa > Chordata > Mammalia > Primates > Pitheciidae > Plecturocebus > Plecturocebus donacophilus. Next base: position 9,219 of record PVKP010056550.1, read on the forward strand.
TGTAATGAACTCTACACCATGTTCCCCTAGAGAGTTATGCAGTGCTTCCTTACCTGAAGGCACGATTTTTGGAATAACAATTTTTCAATAGGAAACAGAATAACCTAACGTACACTTAGAAAAATGTGAAGCTTTAAATGGCAATGACAGTTTAGCGAATATGTGTCTTTAAATTGTTTCCTTTATTTAGCTGAACAGATAAGAAGTTCTGTATGTGGCACAATAATACAAAACAAGTGGTTTGGGACTTCTATGTAGGAGACTATACCTTGTGTAAGTGTGGCCCAAATACTTAGGCAGGCACATGGCCTTTTTAATGTGTCTCTCCATAACATTATTCCTAGGAGCTGGAACTGAGAAAGCCAACTTGGAGCTGCCTTCACAAAGCATGGCAAAGTGAGTGCACTGAATTGGTTCCAGGGGAGCTGGAGCCCTGACTGTGGTTGAAGAAACTTTCACTTTCTTGACTGTCTCAGCCAACCCTCCAGAGGAGGACTTTTCATCTAGTGTTTGTTTAGTAGTTTCTTGACACTAAAGCCATAATTTAAGATATTATTTCTAACAGGGGCCCTCTTGCCACTTAAGTTATCTCATTTAAATTTCTTCTGTCCTGTTTCTTTCTTCAGAGATAATGTAATAGGGTATTCTGGAAAAGACTTGGAGCTTAGAGGTTTTTTTTTTTTTTTTTTTTTTTTTTTTTTTTTTTTAAGAAACTCCAAAGAAAAACCAAGAAGAATGTCATTTAAAAATTGTATGTTTAGGGATCGGATCCAAGATGGCAGATTAGGAACAGCTCAGGATTGCAGCTCCCAGTGAAAGTGTAGAGGCTGCTGCAGGTGATCCCCAGGAAGCAGGGCCTGGAGCGGACCTCAGCAGTCCTACAGCAGAGAGGCCAGACTGTTAGAAGGAAAACTAAGAAACAGAAATATCTTCATCATCAGCAAACTAGACGTCCACTCAGAGGCCCAATCTGAAAGTCACCAACTACAGAGATGACAAGAGGATAAATACACAAAGATGGGAAGAAACCAGCGCAAAAAGGATGAAAACACCCGAAACCAGAACATCTCTCCTCCAACAAGGGATCACAACTCCTCCCCAGCAAGGGAACAAGGCTGGACGGAGACGGAGTGTGATGAAATGACTGAATCAGGCTTCAGAAGGTGGGTAATAAGAAACTTCTGTAAGCTAAAAGAACATGTTCTAACCCAATGCAAAGAAACTAAGAACCTTGAAAAAAGATTTGAAGAAATGCTAACGAGAATGGACAACTTAGAGAGGACTATAAGTGAATTGATGGAGCTGAAAAACACAACAC
>PVKP010056551.1:0-10538 GCA_004027715.1 Plecturocebus donacophilus
CCAAGCTCTTGGGCAACAGAACGGAAGCTGCTCAGAATCCCAGGGGATTTCACCCTCACACGTGGAGCCTTTTCAGCCTTGGGGCCCGCCACAGCCTTGGTGTCTGGCCAGGATTGTGGGCACCTGGTTCCATGGAGTGGCTGGGAGGCCCTGATCCAGGGCAGGAACAGACATGGTCATGAACACGTCAGGACACTCTGTAGCGCTTAAGGGATTCCAGCCTGGCCCAGGTGGACATCTGCTCTCAAGAGAGCCTCTCACTGCCCAGCACGTGGCTGCTTCAGCAAAGAGGAGCTCAGAGCCATTATCCATGGGATGGGAACATGAGGGACGCTGTAGATTAAATAAAATGAAGTGAACAGAAAGAACCTACTACTCAATAGTGATGTGTTTAACAGACATCCACACAGGCCCTCTTCTAAGTACTTTCCAAATCTTAATTCACTGAATACTCACAATAGCCCCATAACAATGATGATCTTAGTAGTAAGAACTTTCATTTGCTATGCATCTGTGTCATGACAGGCACCGTGCAACTTGCTTGATGTGCATCACCATCTCACGCGCCAGTGCCGAGTGCTCTGCTTCGCCTCTGCTGGCGTAGTTTGACTATAACTTACTGAGGGTCTAACGTGTGCAAGGCCTTACTCCTTACTTATTACTACATTGAATATATCTCATCATCTCATTGAATCCATATAATAAGATGAAGTAGGCCGGGCACAGTGGCTCACGCCTGTAATCCCAGCACTTTGGGAGGCTGAGGTGGGCAGATTACAAGGTCAAGAAATCGAGACTATCCTGGCCAACATGGTGAAACCCCGTCTCTACGAAAAATACAAAAATTAGCTGGGCTTGGTGGCATGCACCTGTAGTCCCAGCTACTCTGGAGGCTGAGGCAGAAGAATCGCTTGAACTCAGGAGGTGGAGGCTGCAGTGAGCCAAGATCACGCACACCACTGTACCGCAGCCTGGAGACAGAGTGAGACTCTGTCTCAAAAAAAAAAAAAGGTGAAGTAGAATATTAACAACAACATTTGAGTGTTCTCTATGTGCAAAATGCCTTATCTCATTTTTAAAAAATTTTAATTTGCATTTATTTTGAGACAGGGCCTCACTTTGCTGCCCAGGCAGGAGTGAAATGGCACAATCACGGCTTACTGCAGCCTCGACTCCCCAGGCTCAGGTGATTCTCCCACCTTTGCCTCCCAAATAGCTGGGACCATGGATGCATACCACCACGCCTGGCTAATTTTTGTAGTTTTTGTAGAGACAGGGTTTCACCATGTTGCCCAGGCTGGTCTTTAACTCCTGGGCTCAGGCAATCCACCCACCTCGGCCTCCTAAGGTGCTGGGATTATAGGTATGAGTCACTATGCCCAGCCACCTTATCTCATTTAATCCCCAGAATGACTCTATGAAACTGGTGCTATGAACATGCCCATTTTACAGATGAGGAAACTGAGGCACAGAGGGCTGAGTGACTTGCCCAAGTTCAGCCAGGATTCCACAGCCTATGCCACTGCCACTACCCCAGGCCACCTCTCCTACTGGCAGCTTTATTAGTCAAGTAGAGGTTGGTTACTTGTTCCCATTTGGGGAGAAACTGACGCTACCAAGAAACCAACTTCCTGTTTCCAGATCTGTCAATCCCAGAATCCAGACCTGTCATCTTCTAGTTTCAAACACCTGGAGAGGATCAGTTAGCAGGTGACTCCCTGGGGCCCAGGTCAGGGCAGCTCACCGAATTCTGACTGCATGCCAGGGTAGATGATCCTGAACACGTAATCCGTGGCCTCGTCATCGTCTTTGTCTGAAGATGTGGACTCAGCAGAACTCTGAGGGCTTCGCTTGTGCAGATTAGGAAAAACTTTGCCCTGCAAGAATGAATCCCAAAGCAAGGTCACAGCCTGTGCCGTCTGGGGGTATCAGTGGGGAGTGCATGAGGCCACAAAGCCACATTAAGGGCACACAGACAATAACAACCACTCTCTGTGACCAGCCTCCACCCCAGCCTCCCTGGGTCCCCATGATCACTCACCTTCCCCCGCTGGGACCACAGTGGTGGGTCCAACTGCCCATGCAGGAGCAGCCCATTCTCCAGGCACGAGAGGAACTGCAGGAGGTGCCCACCCTTGGGGAAGTGGAAGGGTGGCCTCTGGATCCCATCCTGGCTGACCAATACCACCGTCCCGTTGCTGTCCACTGCCACCACCACCAGCCAGAGAAGACCCAGTGGGAAGTCACTATGAGGCATGGTGACAGCCCCTCCCTGCAAACACATCCCCCAGCGGTGCCAAGCCAGACCCAGGGATCCTGCTCTGAGCTCCGGGCAAGGCCTGGGCAAAGGTCAGGAGCAGTGTTTACCTCTCCTGAGTCTCCCTCATCTCACTCACCATCCATCTCTGACTGGGGACTACAGGACAAAGTTAAGAAGAGCAGAGTTGACCTGCCTGACATTAACCACCAAAGGAAAAGCCCGCTAGCACCCTCCACTCCTTAGGAATCCTTTCCAAATCTACCTGACCTATTTGTGTATGGAAGCCTTTAGACTTCCCCTGGCCCGGGGCAGTAGCTGACTCTGCCTAGCATGTAGTGAGCACTTACTGAATACAAGCACAGCATGTTAGAGGCACTGTCTTATTGAGATACTCACAATATTCCTAAGAGTCCGATCTATTATTGCCTATTTTACAAATGATGAAACCAAAGCTGAGAGACTAAGTAACTTCCCCAAGGTCACACAGCTGATCGGTGGCAGAGTCTGGGTCTGAATCCAGGTTCTTTCTAAAGCAGGATGGCCCTCTGCTTACTCTGTACTTTCTTCTGGTTTTAAAGGGGTACTGCAGTTATTGACCCCAGATCTTCAGAGCACTGACTTTGGAGTCACAAAAAGCTGGGTCCAGTCTCGGCTCTGGAGCTTCCAGGCTGTGTACCCTTATACTAAGCTGCTTCCTCTCCTCCAAAATGGAACTGATGTCACCCCTGTCACAGGGTGGTTGTGATGACTGAGTAACAGGTGTGTGAGTGCTCAGAACTATGCTTGGCACATTGCCAATGCTTAGTGTCAGCAGCTAACACCACAGCCATAGGTGGGTGTCATACTGAGCCCTTAACATACATCATTTCATCTTTACAACTACCCCATGCGAGGGTGCTGTATAATCCCGTTACAGATGGGGAAACTGAGGCACAGAGAGGTGAGGCCGCTTGCTTAAGGTTGCACAGGTAATATGAGGCATCCACCATACCACTGTCTGGTGATGCGAATGAACAGGCAGGGGTGGAGACAGGCAGGGGATCCAAGAGGAACACACAGCCCCCTTCCTGTCCCCATGGTCCCTACCTTGCTGGTGGCAGTGCAGGTAGACAATCTCCTCCAAGGGGATAGTCATGGCATAGTCCCAGGCGACGCTGGAAGGGGAGGGGGGGTCAGGCTTGCAGGACTTCTGCCTACCCCGTTGTGGGGAGGGGCTCAGAGGCCAGCAGACCACACTCAGGAGCTCCTCCACCCTTCCCACCAGCTCCCCAGCATCTGGGTCCCACCTGCTCAGACGCTGTTTCCCCTTCTTCTGGTCTCAGAAACCCAATTTCCCGAGGTTACCATCCTCTCTACCCCCAGTCCATATGGGAGGGGAGGTGGACTTCACCCACTCTCCACCCTGGGACTCCAGGAACGGCCACCTGACCCAGGCCTGGCCAATCAACCTGTCCCACTGCTCCAGCCACAGTGTTCAGTGCAGGACTGACTCCTGACTCTGGCAAAACCAGTGAAACTGGATTATTAGATTTACATTTGAATGAGTGGGAGAGAGATGCCCCTTTCTGTCTGGAGAGCAGTGATAAGGGCAGAAGTCTGAAGATGGAAGCAACCATGCCTGAGAAAGGCGCCAACAGACAGAAGACAGAGCAGAGATGGAAAGAGTGCAGATCCCCATCATTCAAGTCCCTGGATCCATTCATGCCTGAAGCTACTGCCCCTAGAGTGTCAGCACATGTGGGCCAGTACTTAAGTCAGCTTGAGTTTGGTTTTCACTAAGTGGCATCTAAGAGTGTTGACTAACTCAAATCCTAACTCCAGGCCACCATGTGTCCATGGGCAGGAGCTAGAACAGCCACTCAATAGCTTCACAGGTCTCCAGCAGTGTGACTTGAGGGTTTCTCTGAGCCTCAGTTTCCTCATCTATAAAATGGGGGCTAGAATAACACCCACCCGTAGTATTGCTGTGAGGATTAAACAGAACCTCTCCTATATACATGGGGGGGAGAGGAAAGCCCCAGGCGGAAGGGGAGGCCGGCCCAGGTGGGCGTCGGGGCCAGGCCTGGGTTTTTGGCTGCCTCCTGTCCAAGCCTCGGAGGAAAAAAGATCTCAGCTGCCTCCAGGAATTGGTGAATTTTGAATAATCACTATTCTGACTGGCGTGAAGTGGTATCTCATTGTGGTTTTGATTTGCATTTCTCTAATGATCAGTTATTTGAGCTTTTTTCATATGTTTTATGGCCACATGTCTTCTTTTGAGAAGTGTCTGTTCATGTTCTTTGCCCGTTTTTTAATAGAGTTGTTTTTCTTTCTTGTAAATTTAAGTTTTTTGTAGATTCTTGATACTAGACTTTTGTCAGGTGGCTAGATGGCAAAAATTTTCTCCCACTCTGTAGACTGCCTGTTTGCCCTGATAATAGTTTCTTTTGCTGTTCAGAAGCTTTTTAGTTTAATTAGATTGCATTTGTCAATTTTTGTTTTTGATGCAATTGCTTTTGGCAATTTTTGTCATGAAATCTTTGCCCAGATTTTCTTCTATGGTTTTTATAGTTTTGGGTTTTACATTTAAATCTTTAATCTATCTTGAGTTAATTTTTGAATGAGGTGTAAGGAAGGAATCCAGTTTCAGTTTCTCTCCATACGGCTAGTCACTTCTTCTGGCACCACTTATTAATAGGGAATCCTTTCCCCATTGCTTATTTTTGTTAGGTTTGTTGAAGATCAGATGACATTAGCCCACTCTTCTACTAAAAAACAACAAGCAAAAAAACCTCTAGTAAATATGTATATTGCCTAGTGAGTACTGATTTGGCCATATCCCCTAGTTGTGATATCCAATTTTTTGTTCATTTCTATAAATGTATCACATTTTTAATGCTTTCTAAGCCTCAGTTATTTAAAGTAACATTTAAGAATTTCCCAGGCATATCATATTTTGTTTTTTGTTTTTCAACTATCTTTGTAGCAGTCTGGGTCCAGTCAGGAGATGGGAACCCCAGGAGGAAGCATTATATTTAACAGAATTATTAGGTACGATGAGAGAGTAACTTGAGATGGAAATTCTGTGTGGTATTGTGGGGCATGCGGATGGGACCAGAGCAAGGGCATACCTGGGAGAGTTCCAGGGAAGAACAGCTTGTTAGGGAAGGTGTGGTTCAGCTGGAGAGCAGGGACAGCCGCTGGTTCAAGCAGGCCAGCGCCGGTCTGGAGGTGCTCTTGGTCACAATTGGCCACCCTCTGGAGTGCAGGCTGGGGGGCAGCAGCTGGAGGCGAACTGCGGTGCGAGTTCGGGCACCAGCACGTGCAGAGGTGCTGATGTGCAGAAGGAAGGACTGCTCAGCGCAGGTCTTTCCAGACCACGCAGGCTACGCGGGGTTTGTCGAGGGAGTCCAGAGATGGCCGGCCATATGGAGCTCTGGGTTCCAGGCCGAACAGGTGGCCCAAATAGGGCTGCAGGTTGCAGAACTAGTTGCTTCTGTGGCCTGAGCCGGGAACTGCGGGAACCCTTTTCCTTCTCCAGTGTTCGTCCACCACCGTCTGTCCAGAAAGCTTGACATCTTGCTCACTCTAAAGGAGAAACGCTTAAGGGAATTCCATTGTTTATTCAGAGAAGATATTGAAGGATGTATTCAGAATTGGGAGGCAATACATTGATAACTGACACAAGCTTTTTGTTATTCCTTTATAATTGTCCATTGTATTTAGTGGGTGTGGCTAGTACAGATTCTTTGTAGAATGTCGCATTTCTTTTGTGGCCTAATACTACATAGGCAGTTTTGGTTAAAACTGCATGGGGGCGTGTGTTTATAACCTCTCCTTTTTCTACTTTTTGTTAGGTACTGGGTTCTAAATAAATCTTATTGTTATTTCAATTTTTGTATTGTCTGGTTAATTTGATTTTAATCTCTGAATGTGGCTGTTAATTTCACCTTTTATTATCATTATTTGCTTGGTTTGTATTTTGAAGCTATGTTGTGAAGTGGATAAAGGTACATGATGCTCTTGGTGGATTATTTTTGTTAATGGAAATTTTTCTTTTTGTGCCTTTGCATACTTTGTTGTTTACATTCATTTTGTCTGATTAATATCGCCATATGAGCCTTTTTATTAGCACTTGTCTAGTGTATCTTTTCCTATACTTTCATTTTTAGCAGTCTTTGTGCCATTTTTTTCAGTGTCATCACAAGAGACTAAGCAACTCATGGTTTAATTTTCTAAAACAATCTGAAAATCTGTGTTTTTCAATAGATGGACTAAAAGTGAGTATAAAGAGCACTGTATCCATTTCCTCAGGCTGCTGTAACAACACACCACAGACTTGGTGTCGGAATCTACAGCAATGTGCTGCCTCACAGTTCTGGGGGCAGGGAGTCCAAAATCAAGGTGCCGGCAGGGCTGGCCTCCCCAAGGCCTCTCTCCTTGGCGTGCAGGTGGCCTTGCTGCCTCTGCACGTGCTCTTGCCTCTGTGCATGTGCGCCCCTGGGATCTCTCTGTGTACCGCAATTTATCTTTCAAAACACCAGTCGGATTGGATTAGGGCCCATCTGACAGCCCAGTTTTAACTGAGTCACCTCTGTATGGCAGTACCTCCAAATACATCACATTCTTAGGTACTGGGGGTTAGTGGGGGCTTCAGCATATGAATTTGGGGGAACACGTCCCTAACAAGCACCTAACTGAATTTTGATTTCTGCAGTCTGATCTGAAAATCTCTTTTATTACGTGAATTTAATCCAGTAATACTGATATGTTCAGACTCCTTTTGACATGTGGGTTTAATTTATCCAGTTGCTTCTGTTTTGCCTCTTTCTGTCTTTTGTTGAGTGGGTTGAGTTTTCTGTGTGTTTTTGTTTATCTCTAATGGTTTAGAAATTATACCTTTGATTACTCTTATAAGTCAAAGATAAACTTGTATTTTTGTATTGACATCTGTAGTTAATAAATATATCTTCTTCTGTTACAGAATAAAAATATTAGCACACTCTCACCTGCTTCCTCCCCAGCCCTCTCTTTCTCCCATGTTAATATAATTTCTGATTTTAGTTCTAGAATACCAGATTAATGAAATGTTTTACAGTCATCCATTTTTTAAGGATAGTAAGGTTTCAGTTTTTTCCTTTCTCTTCAGTGCTGTTCTTCTGGTATTTGTCTTTTAGTAATAATATATTTTTCTTGAATTATTTTTCTATTTGCATGGCGGAGAGTATCTGTATCTTGCCCTCTCTTGTGAATGATGGTTTCAGTGGATACAAATTCTGACCAAGTTTTTTTTTTCTACTCAGAACTTTGGACACATTTTCCCATTGTCTTTCTGCATCAGTGTTGCTGATGAAAAGTCTGATTTCAATCTCATCTGGTTCTTGCTTCTTTGTATTTAATGCCCACCCCTGCCTTTTCAAGATCTTAGGGTTTTTTCTCTTATCTTTGCCGTGCAAAAAGTACCAGATGATGTGCACAGCAGAACTGCCAGGTGGTCTCTTAACATCCATCCTCCCACTATCTTTCTTCCTTACTGACAAAATCCCAATTCCAAGTGGTGCCTGGCTCTGCAGGTGGCAGCCTGGGCAGCAGACCTCCCAGCTGACCTTCTAGTGCCTTACCTAATCACCCCACTGCTCAGGCCCCTTCTGCCCTGGAGTCTTCCACCTTGAAGCCCCCTTGGAGTCTCTCCCGCTTTCCCAGCAGTCCTCTTCTATGCCTACTCTGGGCTGCAATTTCATCCTTCTTGGAATTCCATCTGCCTTCCTGTTGAGCGATTTACAAAGATTCTGGTCCAAGGAAGTCACTTTTTTTTTTTTTTTAAATCTAGCACAGTTTAATGGTTACTTTAAAGTAGGCTAACCATTCATAGAAAGGATCCCTTAGGCCAGATATTTTCAAACTCTTAAGGTACACAATAATTATCCAAGATATTTCATACAAAGATAGATTCCCAGGCCTATCTCCCAGCATGTTCTGAAATAGTGTTTTAGTCATTGCTTTGGGTTTCTATCTGCTTCTGAGTCATTTTAAGAAGCAGCAGCTGTAGCTGCTCAGGGAAGGTAGAAAACTCCCAGGTGGAAAGACCTACAAATTTAGGCCTGAGAGTTAATCAATGATATCTACTTCAATTTTATTTTTATAAATTATGAGACCCATCCCCTAAATTGTACAGAATGTATTATACAATATTGGCCTGTGTATGCTGTGGTGAACTAGTGTTTGTGTATGGATGGTAAGAATTTTGCATATACTAGAAGACAGGATGAGTAAATTGATCTCTGATAATGACTCCCTACTCTGACGTAAGGAAGATCCGGTGCTTTCAGGAAGTATCTGAGGAAGGGACCCTCTTCCCTTAGCAGGTATGAGTGACAGCTGAGCTTGGGATAGCACAGCACCCATCTACAGCTGCATAGGGTGTACCAGGCTATGTTATACGTAAGTTTTGAATCCCAGGACAGCCACAACTACCCCAGGGACATTGAGGGTGAAGGGCAGGCCTTGCACAGGATGCTGTCTTGATACTGAGAAAAGGAAGGTGGTGTTAACTGCAGAATTTCATGGCCAGGGGTGAGAGTTATGTAGCCGAGGGGCTCTCCTTGAAAGGGCTGTCTAGAGGAAGCATATTAACTTTGGGTAGGATAGGAAGAGGTGATACCTCCATGAGAAAAGGGTCTTTGTCTTATTTGCCCCTGTCTCCCCAGTGCCATTGGTTGTGTGTGTCAAAGGAGCAGATTCATTTCTGCAGTCGTGAATGGTTAATTTTGTATGTTAACTTTGCTCAACTCTGATGCCTGGTTGCTTGATCAAACACCAGTTGTCTGGATGTTGCTAGGAAGGTAATTTTTGGATAAGATGAACGTAGTAGCCCTTGAGTAAAGCAGACTGTCCTTCATATTTGGAATGGGCCTATTCAATCAGTTGAACGCCTTAAGAGCAAAGGCTGAGGTTCCTGGAAGGGGAAGGTCTGCCTCTAGACCTCCTTTTGACTCAAGACGGCAATGTCAACTCCTCCTGGAGTTCTCAGCCTGCTGGCCTGCCCTGCAGATTTCAGACTTGCCAGTCTCTGCAGTCATGTGAGCCAATTCCTGGAAATAAATCTGTTTTTATGCTTGCTATTGGCTCTCTTTCTCTGAAAATTCCTGCCTAATAATGTAGTTTTTCTCTGGTGATCCATCTGGCTATTTCATTAGCTTCTGTCTTGGGACAGCCTCAAAGTCAGAAGTCATGCGTCTCCTAGACCCTCCATACCCAAAGCACAGCCCCGTGCCAAAATACGCCTTCATGTTAGTATCGCTGCCCAGCCCTGTTCATGTAGTTCTCTGAGCTCCAGTTCCTACAAGACTGCGGTGCTCAGCACTTTCATCTCATCGGGTTCTGTGCCTCTGAGGCTGTTGCCTCTGAGACCAGATCCTGGACCCTTTCTTTGTGGGCTGCTCCACCCCTGCCATGGAAATCACACAGAAGGTGGATGGTACATGTGGACAGGTCAGACAGACACACCGATTGGCCAGGGGCAGCGTGGAGAGCATGGACTCTGCCCACAGCTATGGCGAGGTGGCTCTGTGGTGAGATCTGGCTTTCTTGTGTGCCAAGGAATGGGAGAAGTTGCCATCCTTAATTCACACTGGGTCACTTGGGGCTGGCCCCTCTGAGCCTGCACTGTGGGGCTTACCCCAGCCTCCAAATGGAATTAACATACCAACCAGATGGCCAAGTGATCTGTGCACTTGATACAGGTTGCAAAGGTCTGCACTAGACACCTCCAGAAGGACAATCTGGGACCAGGGTTAGACAAGGCCCACATCTGCTGCCCAGCCCTCTCCTCTTTGATGTCCTTTCTGCACCTGATACCTCTTCTTGACATTCCCTTGCCTTGGTTTATGTGATAAGACCTGCAACAGGAATGGTCTTATCCATCTTGTTCACCTACCATGTATTAATATTTCCCTGCCCCTTAAACCCATGATTCAAAACCTGCTTCACTAGCTCTCCAAAGTCAACCAAGCGAGAGGTTAAGGGCAAGTCTTCCACAAGACTGCCCTCACTTCTCCAGCCTCAAATTCAGAAGTCCTCAGGGCCATCCCTACTTCTTACCAGATGACTATAATTTCGGAGATTCCTACAACCAATCTTAAATTAGATAATTTGCTAGAATGACTCACAGAACTCAGAACAGCACTGTACTTAACAATGACAGTTTTATTATAGCAAAAATTTACAACCTGGAGCCAGACAAAAGAAGGGACACCTAGGGCAAAGTCTGGGAGGCTTCCAGATGCAAAGCTTTGGCATC
>PVKP010056552.1:0-10643 GCA_004027715.1 Plecturocebus donacophilus
CCACTGTACTCCAGCCTGGGCGACAGAGCAAGGCTTAGTCTCAAAAAAGAAAAGAGTTCCCTGGCCAAGGAGGAAGTCCATTTAGATGGTTGGGGAGCCTTAGCATTTTATTTTTTATTTTTGGTTTACATTTGATTAAAAAAAACTTCAGCCGAATTAAATTTAAAGTTTAATTGGGCAATGAACGATTCATGAATTGCACATCCCCGAGAATCACAGCAGATTCACAGAGACTCCAGTGCAGTCACATGGTGGAAAATATGTAGACAAAGAAAGATAACTAATGTACAGAAATTGAAAGTGAAGTACAGAATGGCTGGGTTGATTACAGGTTGGCGTTTGCCTTATTTGAACATAGTTTGAACACTCAGCAGTATATGAATGAAGTCCAGCCTCAGGGATTGGCCAGAACTCAGCTATTGCTACAGTTGCACACTCCTGTTAGGTTCTGAATCTGTCTGTCTATTAAGCTAGGTTGCAGTTCCTCCATAAAGACTCAAATACAGAAGTATGAAGTCCTTCTCAGGCAATGTTTAGTTCACTTTAACAACTCCCCTCTTTTGGTCATTTTCTCAATTTTGAGAGATTGACCAAAACTTTAGTTATGGTTGTCACTATCATTGTAAATGTAGTAATTTGCTCCTGAAACGCACTGGGAAACAGTAGAACCATGAGTTTTCCAACGATAGGAATAAGGATTGAGTAGAAAGTATCTGTTTATGCTGGAACATCCTGTTTACAGGGGAAAAATCTAGTCTGTTCTAGGATTTGTGTGTATCCTTAAAGTCTTGGTTTAATTATGTCACATTTAGCACAAGTGACTCCATTTTAGTTTGGTTTGGCTTTTGGGACCTCGTGCATGAGTCCAAAACAGTGGCCTCTCATAAATTTGTTTTAAAAAAGATTATCCGTTTTTGATCAGGTTCTCACTTAAGTAAGCGTGTGACCAATCCCTAGGGCCTTAGCACCTCTCTCTGTGCCATCATTTTGGGTTTCTGGTGTCAGCACATTATTCATAGGTTATGGTATCCTCACGGTCACATATTCCTTGCGCTCTTTCATTACAGTTGAAGAGAGACCATTGACGTTCTAGAGATGGCTGCATGCAAATATTTAAAACCTTTGAGAGAGTACAGTACACCAGGGAGACTACTATTATGACTACTGGGAGGATAATAGCAAGAGTTTGGAGTATGTTCCTTACCCAGGGTCCCCATAAACCAAACCACCCAAAATGAAATAGATTAAAGAATGAGGTAGATGAAGAGTCTACTCGCTTGCCTAAGTGGTTTTTTTCATTTATCTCCTACAACTGAATTTTTATAATCTATATTTAATGTATTCCTCCATAGGCCACAAGTGCCAGCAGCGGCACAGATATTTTTCTGTTTAGCTAATTCTATTATTTAGCATAACTTCCACAAGAGAATTTAAAGTCTGTTGCATAGCCATAGCCTTTACGGTGGAATCTGCTAGAGAGCCTACTATGTGGGATATGTTTCTGATTATTGCCTATTTTATTCTAAACCATAGAAAAAGGACCTGACAAATGATGTCCTTCTAGAAAAGTGAAGGCCTCCTGGCAATGTTCTCTTTAACCCATGATGTGGATTAAGAGGAGTTTTTACTAATTATGAGGAAATGTGTATGCGCTATTAAAGTTGTTGTTTTTTTTTTTTTTTACCTACATTGGACCTTTATCTTTTATGTATCAAAGTATAAGATTATTCGTGTATAAGGCTGGCTGCAAAATCCTTCACAAATAAAAGTATACCCTATAAGTGAACATAATAGAATCCCTTTTCGTTTCTATTGTTCATAGAGGCATAAACAAGGAAAAAATATTCAAAGATAAGAGTCTCATGATAGTACAGGTCTTGATCTGTGATCTTGGGAAAAGCTGTTCACATCAAGGATGCCATCTTCTTCTGGGGAGAAACTTCCCTGGGGAGTTTTACCTCAGGGATTCCAATGGGTGCGCCGTTCCAAGAGGGTGGAGGGACCCTTCTCAGTTATTTGAACCCAAGGTTCGAGGTTCCAAAGTTCTGTTGCAGTGTGGAAAGACAGTCTTTCTCTGATGTTCTCAGAGAGTCAGTCTTCAGGTTCTAGATTGTGAAGGGGTTGATTGTCCTCAGTGAACCATAAAAAGTTTTCTTTACCTGGTGAAAATATACTCTGGCATAATAATTAGCGGTTATAACATAAAACATGCATTGAAAATGACAATGGAATGAAATCCCTTTATACATGATTAAATGACCCATCAGGTGGCCAAATGTACCTGAAGGTTTGATTACCTTCCCAGGAATATGGAACAGAGCATTAGTTTTACTTTTATTATTGTTTTTACAAGAATCATCTGCTTGTTTATTTTACAGAGCAATGATTTAAATTGAGTACATTTGTGCACAGTAGATATTTGACATGAAAAGTAGTTGTATCAGAATAGGCGTCAGAAAAATACCAACTCATCTTACACATAATAACTACAAAATATTATTCTGTGTGATCATCTAAGTGTTACAAATCCTGAGAATGTTATACACTGAACAGATTAGGTACTACATTAAAATTAAATCTCGCTTGGAAAACATCCTTTAAAAAAATGCTCTGAGGTACAAATCACCTATGTATTAAGCATGAATCTTCGACATTATACGAAGAGTTTAAACAAATATATCAATTACAGTTCAGTGGCTCTTAAAACAGCTACCAGTCAGGTTCAAGGGCACGCCGTTCCACAATTCTCCTTAAGTTGGGGTTTTCCATTACAGCCACCACTCTTTCTTTGTCATTTATTTGCTTATTGATGTCTTCTGATGAGTGGGTTCCTTCAGAAATGTAGATTTCCATCTTATGTTTAAATGGTAAACATGCCTGAAGTTTTACTCTTAAGCACAGCTCCATAAGACTCACCAAAGATGAATGAGGTACTGTGGTGTCAACTTGGTAATAACCACATAGTCTTATTCTTGTATCTTCTGAACTTCCACACGACTTTCCACTGCCAATTCCAGTTCTTCTAAAGTATTGGGCTTTTCTGGGTCTGGGACAGTTTGAATCACATCATATACCTCTAGCGCTTTCTCTTCCATGATCCGGGGCTGCCGGGCAGCTCCCTGCTCAGAGAGGTCTGAGAGCCATAGGACTCTGCTCGTGTCCGGGAGAGCAGCCCAGATGCCCGCTTCATCCTCAGCTGTGCCATCTCTGGCGACTGTGGAAGCATTAAATAGTTTTCACCATTTATAAGTCAACCACATCAGTATATTCAGTTTGGATTATTTTATCTTTTTCATGATGAGTCACAACATCCAGAACCTTTAATAACAAAAGCCTTAAGGCCTCGGGAGGAACAAGGCAGTCGTCCTGGGTCTCCGTGAGTCATGCTTAGCATTGGACTATGTCCTCTTGAATACCAGTCGTTTCTCCAGTTTAGGTGCATGGCACTAATAACCAATGGGTTATCACAGGTAACCTGACTTAGACCTTGGAGTTCAAATTGCATATCTAAACAATTTTAGTACTGGCTGGTTGAACATGAAAAATCTGGCAAAGTATTTTCTTTGTATTTGATTAATTTTTTCTTTTTTTGAGACAAAGGCTCATTCTGTCACCCAGGCTGGAGTGTAATGGCATGATCTCAGCCAGCGCATTGCAGTCTCCACCTCCTGAAGGAGGATTGCTCCACCTTCAAGCAATCCTCCTGCCTCAGCCTCCCCAGGAGCTGAGATTACAGACTCAAGCCACCACGACCAGCTAATTTTTGTATTTTTAGTAGATATGGGGTTTTGCCATGTCGGCCAGGTTGGTCTTGAACTAGTCTCAAGTGATCCACCTGTCTTAGCCTCCCAAAGTGCTGGGATTACAGGCATGAGTCACGGTGCCTGGTCTGGCTACACTTTTTGACAAACATCATGCAGGAATTTCTTTCTCCCAAAAGGGGAAAATAATTTTGGGATTTGACAAACCAGATCAAACTGACTCAATCCTGGAACTTCCTGCCTCTTTAAATTGCCTCAAACAAGGAAGATCTATTGGTCATAAAAACCCATCACTGCAGATTATAAGGCACAAGATCTTGTTACGTCGTGTACCAGTTCTTTTACACTCCAATGATGCCAGTAAAGAAACTTAATGGTTGTGAGTAGAGATTTGTTCAAGATCTTTGCATGATAAACAATATGGTTGCAGCTCACCACTCAGTCGTTCCAAAACCCCCATACTTTGCTGACCTCAATCCCAACTGATGATAAGTTCTTCACTGCAATTGACCTGTGCAGTGTCTTCTTTAACACCGGGTCAGCCAGGCCAGTCAAGATGTTTTGCTTTCACTTGGGAAGGCCAAGAGTAAACCTGGATGGTCATGCCCAATGCTTCGCTGAGAGCCTGTCTTACTTTCCAAATTCTAAAGGCTAGCCTAAAGGATGTCACTTTCCTCCTGGGTCCACTTTACTGCAATATGTGGATGACCTTCACTGTTCTCCCTCAAGGCAGCATGTGAGGAAGATGGTGTACACCCGTTAAAACTCCTAGCTCCTAAAGGCCTTTAGGTTTCTAAGGAAAAATTACAACTGGTAAAAACCCAGGAAAAATATTTAGGCCACCTAATTTCACAAAGTGGGCCACACTCAGACCCAGATTGCATACGAGACATTTTATAATTCCTGAAATCCAGAACTGAGCACCTGCTCTGTGGATTTCTCGGGCTTGCTGGATCCCCAGGTCTTCTATTCTGGCTCACCCCCTCTGCTAAAATCACCAAACCTAACCCCATTGTTTGGGAAGAGCCAGAAGATGTGGCTTTTGACAAGCTAGGACACCCTAATTATCAACTGCTACGGTTTGAATGTTTGTCTCCTCCAAAACTCACTCATGTTGAAACTTAATCCTCAGTGTAGCAGTATTGAGAAGTATGGCCTTTAGGAGGTGATTATCAAGAGGGTTCTGCTCTTGTGAATGGGTTAATCTATGCATGGATTTGGGGACTGATGGGTTAATGGATTACAGGGCTATCCTGGGAGTGAGACTGCCATCTTTATAAGAGGAATAGAAACACCCTCACCATGTGATGTCCTGAGCCACCTCCCTTAGGACTCTGCAGGGAGTCTCCACCCACAAGAAGGCCACCAGCAGATATGCCCCCTTGATTTGGGACTTGCCAGCCTCCAGGACTGTGAGAAATAAATTCTTTTTCTTTATTAATTACCCAGTCTCATGTGTTCGGTCCCATCAACAGAAGACTAAGGCAACTCTTCTTCTTCTCTTGATCTTAGCCAAAAGGCCAAGAAGTGATGCAACCCACTTCTTCCTTTCTGTACATGAAAAAGAAGGAAGCACGCGGGCTGTTTTAACTGAAAAGCCTGCAGCTGGGCATGGTTGGGCACTGAGGTGAGAGGATCACTTAGGATTTTGAGACCAGCCTTAGCAACATAATGAGAGCCCCCTCTCTAGAAACATTAAATATTAGCCAGGCATGGTAGAATACCTGTAGTCCCACCTACTTGGGAGGCTGAGGTAGGAGGATCATTTGAACTCGGGAGTTGAAGGCTGCGGTAAGCTATGATCATGCCACTGCACTCCAGCCTGAGTGTCAGAGTGGGACTCTGTCTCTAAAGAAAATTGAAATTTAAAGTATTTTAAAAGCATGGAGATCAGCATATTCCCATAAGAGACTACTGTGAACAGTGGGACCTGGGAGCTTGCGGCTCTCCTCCTTGTCTGAGGGCTATCCCTGCCAACACCCTGTGGGTCAAATCCACCAAAGAAATCGTCAGGGGATCTCCTTGGACCTTTTTTGTGGCCCATACTGTGGAAAGTCTCTCAAAGTCTCATTATACTCAGCACTCTTATTCTAGCCACCTCACTTTTTATGAGATCCTTCTGTTAACCACTCCCCATATGACCGTCTCTTCCTGTAATAACTTTAATCCCGCTACTTTCCTTCCTTTCTACTCCAGGGCAAGATGCCACATGACTGTCTGATTTTAATGGATCATCTTTTGACTCCCCGAAAGGATTTACAGAAAACTCCCCTGGACCACGCGAAGCTATCCCGGTTCACAGATGGCTCATATGTGCAGGGTGATCTCTTGCTCTGAGGTGGGGAAAGCAGCCCAGCAGGCGGAGCTATTTGCCCTCACTGGAGCCTGCTCCTCGCCAAGGGGAAACTGCTAACCTTTATACAGATAGCAGGTAGGCACTTGGAGTTGCTCATGGTTTTGGAATGTTGTGGAAACAGGTTTCCTCACTTTCAGGAATGAACCTTATGATTTGTTAGATGCAATACAAATACCTGCTGCTGTGGCCATGATGAAGGTTCCAGGCCATTTGAAACTAGACTCCGTGGAGGCTACAGAACACCACCTTGCTGAGAATATTGCTAAGAATGCTGCCCTTAAGAGGCCTACTGACTGACTGGGCACACTGGCTTATGCCTGTAATCTCAGCACTTTGGGAGGCCGAGGTAGGCGGATCATGAAGTTAGGAGTTCGAGACTAGCCTAACCAACCTGGTGAAACCCCATCTCTACTAAAAATACAAAAATTAGCCAGGCGTTACTCAGGAGGCTGAGGCAGGAGAATCGCTTGAACCCAGGAGGCAGAGGTTGCAGTGAGCCGAGATCGCTGCACTCCAGCCTGGACGACAGAGCGAGACTCTGTCTCAAAAATAAATAAAAATGTGTGATCGTGAAGATGAAGACACTAATCTGTCAACGACGTGTTGAAACAAGAAACCCACGCTGACGGTAACTGAGAGGCACTTAAGTCCGAAGTGCTGGTTAGGCTAGGCGAGAGCCGGATCAAAACGGGGAAAGATTGTTCTTAAAAAACCATGGGAGGCCAGTGTTTTGGACTGAGCTCTTGCACCAGGACCCGACCAGACCAGACCAAAATCAAATCACTTACGTTAAATACACATAAGTAAACAGATCCCAAAACAGGCCAGTTTTTCCTCAGTCGGCATAATAAGGAAGTTCCCTTACAAAAGAGTAACCAGAAGGAAGCTAAGTAAGCTTTTTCTTTTTCTTTTCTTTTTTTGTAGGGGGGAACCCCTCAAGGACCAAGGCACGGGTCTGCGGCCTCAGTCTGTTCTCATATAAATATTGAGTTAGAAAAGAATTAGAGATCTAGTTACATAGTTACTCCTATATATAATCATAGGATATAATCATATATATAGTTACTCCTATATATAATCATATATATAGTTATCCTATATATATGATTATATATAATCCTATATATATGATTATATATATATATATATATATTATATATATATATATTATCCTATATATAGGATTATATATAATCCTATATATAATCATATATATAGTTACTCCTATATATAATCATAGGATATAATCATATATAGGGAGTAGCTGTTCACATGCAATCATAAATATACATATGTACAATCATATCATCTTTAGTTTTACTGATAAGTCTCAGGTCAGGAAGGACGGAACAGAAGTGGCATTGGGAACGAGGGGACCTTAAGGTGCTCTAAGCCCTCTCCCGCCTGCATGAGGGCTGCTGGAGGGCGCCTGGCTGTGCGCAGTGCGAGCGCTGGGAAAGTGCCTGCTGTTCAGCCAGCGACGGAAGGGAATGTCCAGGATGGCCGAGACGTCTCCTTCCCGGGGGTGAGGAGAAAACGCCGCTCCTCCACGCTCCTGCGGTGGGCCTGGTGGCTGTCAGGGAGGCCCACAGACACCAGACACCAGGGACTTCACTGTCTCTGTGGCGCTGTGCCTCAGCGGTCACGTTCCATGGCGACTTTCAAGTTCCGCTTCTGCACCTCCTTCCTTTCTTCTAAGATAAGAATTAGTAACAATAACATAAATTTTAACGTCCTTGATATTCTTGACAAATATGAAAAAAGTGCTGATGCGTTAGGTCTTCTCCTCACCTTGGCTTCTTGAAAATCCTGAGCCCCCATCTCCAAGACACTCTGACCCTATCACCGACCACCATTACCTCACCCTACCTACCTGCGCCCTGCTTTGCGCTCAATAAAAGTCAGTGTCCAGGCACTCGGGGCCACTGCCGGACTCCGTGCTTTGGGTAGCAGTGGACCCCGGGCCCAAACTCTCTTTTCTCTCTCTCTTTGTCCTGTATCTTTATTTTCAGTTTCTCGTCTCCACACCTGTAGAGAGGGACTCACAGGACCCTGTAGGGCGGACCCTATAGTTACCAATCTGTTACTTTTCTTTTTTTTCTTTTCTTGAGACAAAGTCTGTCTCTGTTGCCCAGGCTGAAGTGTAATGGTGCAATCTCGGCTCGCTGCAACCTCCACCTCCTGGGTTCAAGTGATTCTCCTGCCTCAGCTCCCCCAGGTAGCTGGCACTACAGGTGTGTGCCACCATGACCGGCTAATTTTTGTATTTTTAGCAGAGACGGGGTTTCACCATGTTGGCCAGGCTGGTCTCAAACTCCTGACCTTAGGTGATCAGTCACCTCGGCCTCTCAAAGTGCTGGGATTACAGGTGTGAGCCACCACGCCTGGCCCAATCTGTTTTCTTTTCCTTTTTCTTTTTTTTTTTTTTTTGAGATGGAGTCTTACTCTGTAGCCCAGGATGGAGTGCAGTGGCTCGATCTCGGCTCACTGCAGCCTCCATCTCCCGGGTCCTGGTTCAAGCAATTCTCCTACCTCAGCCTCCCAAGTAGCTGGGATTTCAGGCACCAGCCACCATGCTCAGCTAATTTTTGTAGTTTTTAGTAGAGATGGGGTTTCACCATGTTGGCCAGGCTGGTCTTGAACTCCTGGCCTCGTGATCTGCTTGCCTCAGCCTCCCAAAGTGCTGGGATTACAGGCATGAGCCACCACGCCTGGCCCAACGTGTTATTTTTCTATCTTTGTTTCTTCATTCTCCTCACCTTATAAAACCCTTGGTCCTGCTAGCTCCCAGACGGGGGCTTTTATTCTATTTTGTAGAATGCAGGCTGCCTAATTCATGAATTAGGAATAAAAGCCAACGAGACCTATGAGTACATATGACTAATTTTGCCTCTGACAGTGAACTTCCTATTTTTTTGCCTAAAAGGCTTCTCCTTGCCCAACTCCCCCAGTGCAGCACCTACGGTCCTGTTACAGTGAATCCCAAGTTTCTCTTCAAAGAATCAGTATGTCAATGTGTTCAGCTCTCTGATTCTGTAATTCTCTATTTTAAAGCTTAACTTCCTTGTAATTCCAGTAAACAACCTTGTCCACCGGTTCTAATCAGTAGTTCACATCTGTTCCCCCCAGCCCGGCTCCATCCTGACTCATCCCGGCCACCTGCTCTGCTCACCTGCTCCGCTCACCTTCTTTGACCTAGGTCACCTCTGACCCGCCCGTAATCATCCTTCCCGCCAGAACACCCACCCTGCCACGCTAGCTCGGACTCCTGCTCTCTTTTTTTCTTTTTTCAAGATGGGGTTTCACCATGATGGCCAGGCTGGTCTTGTACTCCTGACCTCAGGTGATCCACCCACCTCAGCCTCCCAGAGTGCTAGGATTACAGGCATGAGGCACTGCACCCGGCCTCCTGCTCTCTTTAAAATAGCCAGTTGGGATTAGTCTAGCTTGTGAGGTCTAACCCTAGCCAATGGGGTATGACACGACAGTAGGGATGACCCCTCATCAGGCAGAAGCACCCTTTCCCCCTTGTCTAAGCGTGCGGCCACCATTGTTCCATCCCTACACTGCACCCTTCTATAGAAGTAAACTGCCTTGCTGAGAGGACTTATCGAGTGCTATTTCTTTTGAGGCACTGAAATTTTACTTATAACAGTCTGACCTAGCACGTGTATTCCAGGTTGCAATCCCTTGCCCAACAAACTGTTTTATTATTATTTAAAAAACTAGAAATGAGGCTTTGCCATGTTGCCTAGGCTGGTCTCAAACTCCTTGGCAAGCGATCCATCCACATTGGCCTCCAAAAGTGCTGTTCTCTACCACGCCTGGCCCCAACACATTTTTTAAAAAATGTTTTATTTTTTAAAGTTTGAAGTTTTTTCTTGCCGTCCTGCAGTTCAAATTCAATAAATCGCTTTTTTTTTGGAGACGGTCTCACTCTGTTGTTCAGGCCAGAGTGCCCTGGTTCAATCTCAGCTCACTGCAACCTCCACCTGCCAAGTTCAAGCAATTCTCCTGCCTCAGCCTCCTGAGTAGCTGGGATTACAGGGGTGCACCACCGCAGCTGGCTGATTTTGTATTTTTAGCAGAGCTGGGGTTTCACCATGTTGGCCAGGCTGTTCCTGAACTCCTGGCCTCAGGTGATTGCCCATCTCGGCCTCCCAAAGTGCTAGGATTACAGGCATGAGCCACCATGCCTGGTCTTCAATAAATATTTTTTAACAATTTAAAATAATTTTTAGAAATAGGGTTTCATGGCCAGGTACAGTGGCTCATGTCTGTCATCCCAGTACTTTGGGAGGCCCAGGTGGGTGGATCACCTGAGGTTAGGGGTTCAAGACCAGCCTGACCAACATGGTGAAACCCCATCTCTACTAAAAATACAAAAAGCCAGCTGTGGTAGCAGGCGCCTGTAATCCCACCTACTCGGGAGGCTGAGGCAGGAGAATCACTTCAACCCAAGAGGCAGAGGCTGCAGTGAGCCAAGATCGCACCATTGCACTCCAGCCTGGGTGACAAGAGTGAAC
>PVKP010056553.1:0-10536 GCA_004027715.1 Plecturocebus donacophilus
GCATCCATTCACCCATCTACTCAGCTGCTGTGGTCTCAATGTACCCCCTAAAGTCACACGTTGAAACCTAATCCCAGTGTGATGATATTTGAAGATGGGGCCTCTGGAAAGTGATGGGTCATGAGGGTGGAGCCGTCATGTGAGGATTAGGACCCTCATAAAAGAGACAGCAGGGAGATCCCTCACCCGTTCTGCCATGTGAGGATGCAGCAAAAAGCTGGCAGTCTCTGAACCAGGCAGTGGGTCCTTACCAGACACTGAATGTGGCAGCACCTCGATCAGCCTCCAGAACTGTGAGCAATACGTGTGTGTTGTTTACCAGCCACTCAGTCTATAGTATTCTGCTATAGCAGCCCAAGGGGACTAAGACATCATCACGTGGTCCTTTATAAGACCCAGCATCCATAAGAGGGGACCTTACTAGACGCCAAAGCAGGTGGCATAGGTGGAAAACTTCTGCCTGTTCCCCTCCCAGGGCTGTGGTGAGGTTCAAATGAGCTAATGGTCATGAACATTCTGTGTGAACCGCTGGGATCTGCGATTGCACTCATTTCTACAGCAGGGGAGCACTGTGAGGTGAGTAGCATGAAGGCTTGACACCACCTGGTGCCTTCTGGGAATGGAAGGATTTCCTCTGGCTGAAGCCCAGAGGGAAGCAGGGAGGGCCTTGGGGTGAGGCTGGAAGTGAAGACAGGGTCAGGTGTGAGGGCCTTGGGGACTGGCTTAACCACATTTGACTGTGTTCTAAGGGGGATGGGGGCAAAGAGAGGATCTCCAGTGGGGAGGTGGCTGGTGTGGACAGCCCATGGCGTCTCCATTAGGAATACAGAGACCTTCAAAGAAGAAGACACCACCAGAAGTGAGGACGGCTGAGGCCCATCAGCAGGAGGAGGGGAGCTCTGGTGCCCCTCGGAGTTGGAGTCTGGAGCCACAGACAGGAGCTAAGCTGGAGAATTCTGTGAGGCACGTACACCTAGGCATGGTCCTTGTCCCTGCCCAGGCCCCGAAGGCCCTCCTGACACAGGAGAGGACTCTAGGTTGGGCCTGAGAAGGAAGAAAGGGGCTGGGGGGAGGGTGCCCCCTGCCCAGCATGTCTAGGGAAGCCTCACATTAGAGTGGGACTCAGCTGGGAGGGGAGAGCAGAGAAGTCTGGGCAGGGCCAGTTGCTCAGGGTGTTCACTGCACAAGGGCACTGGCTGAGGGAGTGAGTAGGGGCTGGGCAGGCACAGAGTTGTGACTGCCCAGATAGGGTACTTTTTTCTAACTTTCACAAAGACACCACAGAAGCTTGTTGGGCCCTGTAGCCATGGGAGAGCAAAAGGGGCCCCAAAAGAGATTCAGCACTGAGAAGGCAGGAGCCTAGTGGGGCCCAGCGAGATATCTCTGTCTCTCGCTCCCTCAAAACACAACCCGATTTTCCTCTGGGCAAGGAGGAGAACTGAGCCTTCACCGAGCTCCCTGAGGACCCAGCCTGCGAAGATGGTGCCATGCTAGAGGCCCTGGCCAATTCGGGCACTGGGAGGCCCAGTAGCAGAGCCGTGTGGTTTGGCCAGGAGATGGGAGGCCCAGTAGCAGAGCCGTGTGCTTTGGCCAGGAGATGGGAGGTCTGGCAGGGCTGGTCCCCAGGCTCTGCTGCTGTGCTGTCAGGCAGTCCCCCAGATGACCTATGTGAAACACGATGGTGGCTGCACTGTTGGGTCCCTATAGGAGGCAGCGAGGAGCGGGGAAGGGGCCGGGCCTTGTCCAGCTCCCTGTGTGACAGGCAGTGGCATGTCGCTGTCCTCCTCTGCAGCCCAATGTCCTCCTCCACACAGGGATCTGTTCCCAGAGTCCAGGGCTATCTCCCGGCCCCAGTGCTGGTGGCTGCTGTGAGTGGGGACAGATATCTTCATGCCCTACAGGAATGCCAGTGGGGGTGGGAAGCCCAGGTGGGAGCTGAAGCCTGAGGAGGAAGGGGGTCAGGAGGCAAGGACCCCTTGCCCCAAGTGAGGATGCTTTCTCCTCCTTCCCCCATGACTTCCTGGGTCCTTATCTCACTCACACTTCTCTCCAGCCCCCCTCACTCCCAGCCACTGTCCTCTGCACACCCAGATTCCAGAGGACCTGTCTGTGTTGCCAGAGCCACGGCTGCCATCTGGAGAGCACTGGCCACCCCAGGCTCACTGCCAGGCCACACACACCATCTCGTCTAAGCCTCACGACAGCTCCGCAAAGGACAGAGATGGCTATTCTCAGTTTACAGACACAGGAACAGAGACCCAAAGAGGTCAAGTCGCTGCCTCACCTTTCATCACAGTAAACAGATGCTGCCACAAGGAATGCAGCCATTCCTAACAACTCTGTCATCTATGCTGGCCATCTACAGCCAACAGGCTGCACTGGGCAGGCGGGGGTCTAACTCTCAGGGTAGATGGGCCAGCTCTGGGCCTGCAGGGACTCCCAACACAGAGCCATCTTTGGCACTGTCTTCTGGAGCCACTAGGGATGCTGGCCCTCAGGCTCAGGCACAGGAAGATCACCCAACTGATGTTCAGTCTGGAATGTTTTCTGCACTTCTGTAAACCAAAAAGAAGCCCCTCATGGCCAGGCACAGTGGCTCACGCCTGTAATCCCAGCATTTTGGGAGGCTAAGGTGGGCGGATCATCTGAGGTCATGAGTTCGAGACCTGCCTGGCCAATATGGTGAAATCCATCTCTACTAAATAATACAAAAACTAGCCAGGAATGGTGGCGCACACCTGTAGTCCCAGCAATCTGGGAGGCTGAGGTAGGAGAATCGCTTGAACCCAGGAGGTGGAGGTTGCAGTGCACTCCAGCCTGGGCAACAGAGCAAGACTCTGTTTCAAAAAAAAGAGCTCCTGATGGATGTGGCACAGAGCCTCAGCCTGGAGGGGCTGCAGACCCCAGACTGCCCCTCTGGTCCGTGGGGTTTCCAGCCCTCTGTTCTGCCCCGTTCCAGGGGAGACTCCATCTGCACACCTGGAACTGCATCCCCCTTCTCCCTGGAACCAGCCTTTGCATGCATGGACACGAACAGCTCCAATTACTGAGAGTGTCTAGTTCAGACCTCCCCCAGTCCTCCCTGCCTCAGCACTGGTCTCAAAGCCCTGTGATTCTCAGAGAAATTCAGTGCTTGAAGGGCCTTGGGGACCCCTGAGTCCAACCCTACTATCAGAAAGAGAAGACTAGAGCTCTGCAAAGGGCTCAGCCTGGCCCAAAGTCACATGGCCTGGGAACCCCTATTCATTCCCTCACTTTCTGCCAAGCCCCCTCCCTTATCTCAGCCCTCAGGGGCTCCATGATGGGGTCAACGTGCATTTAATGCCCAAGAATGCAGGGGCTTCCACTCTGCCCAGGATTTAAGTCCAAGCTCCTTGGCCTGGCATGTCAGAATCTGGCCCTGCCACCTGTTCCTAATGGGCCCCCCATGACTGCCACCCCTCACTCAGCCAGGCTTAAGCTACATATGCATCTTACACATCTCAGCTCCCACTCCAGCACCACTGACCACCCACCAGCAGGCCAGCGTCCGAGGTCCAAATGTACCTGAGTCAGGTGCCCTCCCAGGTCCAGTCACCTATGGCCATGTCACATGTCACCATGGTTACCAGGACCACGAGGGGAAAGTTCTCAGAGGAGGGGTTAGCATCACAGTGAGGGCCAGATGAGTTCTGATGGGGCAGACCAGTGAGCACTGGATGGCAGGACTCCTAGGCCCTCAGAGTCATCTAAGCCAAATTCAGCCTTGTTAAAGCCAGGAGCTGGAGCCAGAGAGGGCCAGCAACTCGCCTGAGGCCACACAGCACATGGGTGATAACGCTACACAGGAGTGGCATTCGGGGAGCCCTCACACTGGATTCCACAGTCGACGAGGCCCTGTCACCCCCAGTGCCTCCTGTAACCTTCACAATGACTATATGAAGTAGTCCCTAGAATCCTTATTTCCAGATGGGTAAGTAGGGACTTCGAGGGCATGCTACACAGCTACGGAGTGAAACAACCAGGACTGAACCCAGGTCTCCGTCTGAAGCCAAAATCTTGGACTCTTATGGTTGTACAACGTTGTGAATATTATTAATGGCATTGAATTACACACTTAAAGTGGCTAAAGTAGCAAACTTTATGTTATATATATTTTATCACAATTAAAAAAAACAAGAATACAACACAACAAAAGCCATTAATTGTACACTTTAAATAAGAGAATAGTGCGGCGTGTGAATTATGTCTCAATAAAGCTGGTTTAGAAAACCAAAAATGTCCTGGGCTCTTAACCAGGACGTTCTGCAGGCTCTTGTGTCAAGGAGCACAAAGAACAGCAGAGTGGGGGACAGGCATTCTCCAAATGGAAGGAAGGTGCTCTAACAGGGAGCATGGGCTGCTAGATTCCCAAGGGGTCCTCAGGGCAGGCTGCAAGCCACACCCGCCTGCGGAGTTTTGTAGCTGCCCAGAGGTCCAGACTCTACCCCCTGGAGATTCTGCCACTGACTACACCAGGGTTGAGATCACTGGCCTTCCCATGTAGAGGCAACCCTGTGAGGGTTTTGGAGGATGAATAGGAGACAGGTTTGAGAGGTTTGAGGGAGAAAAGGGAGTCCAGATAGAGCACACAGTGCCTGCAAAGGCCGAGAGGCATGAGCAGGATGGGCTGAGTGTGTATAATCAAACCCTGCCTACCAGCCCTGGAGAACAGTGTCAGCTTCTGCTCAGGGGCCAAAACCAACAGAGGTGCGGCTTGCATCCTGGGCATCCTCCCTGCCACCTTCCTCTCTAACCCCACCATCACCTGAAGCCTTTTCAGTCCATCAGTCAACAGCCTAGATTTACTGGGTAACTGACCAAGATGAGCTCTGAACTGACAGCACCCTCCCTTCCTTCACACATACCAAGGAAAGAAGCCCAGAGCCACAGGAGAGAGTCATCTGCCTCAGCCTTGAAAGTGCCAGTGATGGCAGCAGTAGCTCATCTGGAGCAGCCACTGTGGGGACTCCAGCTGCAGCAGGGGAGGCACAGCCAGGGCTGCAGGTTCTTTGGAGCCAGCAGGGCCAGGAACGGCCCCACACACTATCAAGTTGGCAGGGCGGGAGCCCCATGCTCCTGGACACAGCTACAGCCACCCAGTCGCAGCTCCAAGCCTGGGCATCCCTGTGCTATCAGGGGCTAGGGAAGCTCCCGTGCCCCTGCAGGCTTGGAAGTGCCTGCTCCCAGTACCCCTCCAATTTTGGAGCTTTTGCTGCAGGCACCAATGTCTGGATAAGGGCAACATGATGGCGCCAGAAAGCTTGGAGATGCCAGGAACCACAGAGCCCCAAAGAGGGTGTTAGAACACATCACAGCCCTGGCCGTGACGAGCCCCAAGGTCTGGACTCCCACAAGGGCCACAGCTTTTCTCTCCTTCTCATCACCTGCAATGTGGCAAGCAGGGGGCCGTGTAGCCAAGCCCAGGCACTGTTGTGACCCAGCTGGGTGTGCGCATGTGTGGGGCAGCACTGACACACCAGCCCCCTGCCCACCTCAGCCCCCTTCAAACTTTGGGCGAGGAGCTGGAGGAAGGCTAGGGGGCTAAGGGCGGCTCAGCACAAGCCTGCAGGTGCCCCTTGGTATGAACAGCCTGGATACCATGAATGACATGTTGGTGGTGTCAGGAGGCAGACAGCTTCCTAGGCAGAAAAGGACAGGTCCCTGTGAAGCTCCACCTTAAAGCCAGGGACAACCTGAAGCCTGGGGCCCGGGCTGCCAGTGCCTGGTGAAGTCAACACTGGGAGTGAGAACTTCACTGATGACTATTTGGCCAATAGGATGGTGCTTTTTCCAGACCCATCCATGGCCACCCATGGACCAGTCAACACACAATTCCTCTATTCTGAACACATAAAAGCCCCAGACTCAGCCAGATTCACACACCCACTTGGATGACCTGCCTGTGGAAAGGAGCTACCCATTACAGGTTTCCTCTCCACTGAGAAGAGGACACTCATCAGGATGACCTGCCTGCAGAAAACAGCTGCCTACTTCAGGTCTCCTGAGAGCTTTCCTGTCATTCAACAAACTTTCTCTCCACTTTGCTCGCCCTCCAGTTGTCCAAGTCCCTCATTCTTCCTGGATGTGGGACAAGAACTTGGGACCTGCTAATGGCAGGACTGAAAGAGCTGTAACACAGACAGGGCTGAAACCCACCCCCAACTAACCACATTGTAGACAACCAGGAGAGAAAAGCTGCAGCCCTTCTGGAAGCCCAGACTTTGGGGCTCTCTGAGCCAGGGCTGTCACATGTTGTAACACTCTCTTCAGGGATCAGCAGTTCCTGGTGTCTCTGAGCTTTTGGATGCCATCGTGTTTCCCTTGTCCAGACACTGGTGCCTATAGTGGAAGCTGCTTGGTACATCTGGTCCAGCTGCAGCCTCACACAGAGCTGATGCCTGGAGCTGACTGCCCCACCGAAGCTGGCCTGGCTGTGCAGGGTAGCCAGACTCTGTGCTCACTTGCTCACATACCCCTTACCACTCCATGCCTGGCTTGCCCTTGGCAGGATCCAGGCCAGTAGCAGCAGCCAAGTGCAGCCTGTCAGGCTGAGTGGGTGGAACAAGCCCAGCAGGCATGAGCAAAACCCAAGCAGAGGTGCCACCAGCCACAGAGGTTTCTGGCTGGTGAAGCGACACCCTAAGGATCCTGTGACACAAGGAAGGGGCTTGGAGGGAGATCCAGGACACACCAGTCTGAAGGTGCTGCTCTGTGGACGGTGGGTGGGACCCAGCTGAAGCCAGCTGTATATGTGTTTATGCACGCATGTGAGCACATAAGCACAGCCCTGCTTCCACATCTGTGAAGTGGGGATAATGCATCTACCTCTCTTATATTAGAATCCTCACTGCAAAGCTGTGAGGAGACCAGTAGCTGCCAGGACCTGGGGAATGAGGAAATGGGGCTTCTTCTTAGGCTGATGAGACTGTTCTGAAACTAGACTAGACAGTAGTGATGGTTGCCCACTGTGAAATACTGAATGTTACCGGTGGCACAATTTTTGTTTTTATTGTGTGTTTAACACAAAATAATGAGTGGATGAGTGAAAAAAAAAGCCACGAGGACTACTGGGATGAAAATGGGAGGCAGTAAGAGCTGTCATTCTCTGAAAACCCACTGAGTGCCAAATGCAGGATCTAGGCATGTAAAACGGTGCTGGCATTGAGGGTAATGGGACCACTGGCCTAGTCAGCAAGACTTGCACCCTTAGGAAAATGGGGTCTTCTTGGAACTGGCTGAAGGGCAGGGAGGCCCAAATATTCACAGATGGAATCCTGCTCACAGGCACGGCGTACAGTATTTCAGGAGGACATCAGGACATATGTTGTTTTGCCGCCCATGTCCTAGCCCCATTCCTGTTTGGGGGGCGGCTTGGCAGGAGGCAGGTCTTTGGGTCTGCTACAGAAGCTGAAGGATCTACCTGGCCCCCCTCCTCTCAACCCCACCCCTCCCTGTGCTGAGGGCGTAACGTGAGCTCCAGCTCAGCCCATCCAGCACCCTGGCCAGGGCTCTGCACCTCGAAGTGACCTCAGTGACACAGACACAGTGGAGAAATTCTTATGGGAGGTAGATGGGGAAAAAGGTGGAAGGAGAAAAGAAGTGAGCAAATTTATTTATTCAGGAAATTTTTACTGAGTGCTTATTATACATGAAGTACAGAGTGAATCAATGAATGAGTGAGAAAATCAGTGGGTGGGTATGTATGTGAGAGCCCACCCCTGATAAACCTGAGGGGGCTTCCAGGTGGGGCTGAGGGTCTGGCAGGGGACCTGGATGGGCATATTAGTGAGTGGGGCTGCTTGGATCACAAGGATGTTCACTGGTATTCTCTTTCAGAGGCCAGGCGGGGGGTGGGGTCCCTGACAGGCCACCCACCCCATAAAAGTCCTGATTTATGCTCCAGCCGCCTGCTGGCCATGATGTCGTCTGTGCCTTGTTTATTTATTTGTGAGAGCCAGGTTGGGTTCTGGCTCCTCGGTTCTTCTGTCTCCATGTGTTCTAACCCCACATGGTGAAAAAGACGGATGCCTTGGAATTATTTTGCATGAAATTGCTGTGGAAAACTATTTGGCCTGCATTTGATTTCACCTCTTGTTACAAGATAATTTGTTATCCTGAAACGTGCAGCAGCTGAGGCCTGGAGGAGCAGATGTTCCTGGGGAGACGTGGGCTCTCCAGGCAGGGGTGGCGGCTTTGTGGAGCAGGAACAGAGCACTGCTTCTGCCAGCCAGGCCTGGTTCTGACCCCACCAGTGCCCCTTTGGACTGTAGGAAGCTCATGAAACCCTAGCTGAACCTTGGTTTTCCTGTCTATAAAATGGGAATGAGGTCCCCTACCCACCAGAGGGAAGGACTGAAGGAGGTGATCCACAGAAAGCCCTAAGCCCACAGCACCTGGCCCATGGGAGGCTTCCACAAAGGTTTGTTCTTATTCCTGGAAGAAAGGATTGTCCAAGGGAGGTGTTAAAGAATGAGCAGGATGGGATGGGTAAAAGGTTAAAGAATGAGCAGAATGATCTGGGTAAAGATGTGTTTTCTGGCACAACATAAGCAAAGACATGGAGGGGAAACCACAGCTCTCATCTGGGGTATCCAGAACAGAAAGAAGGCAGACAACAGTGGGAGAGGCTGCCAGAGAAGGTGGAATCAGCTATGAAGGGGCACATGGAGGCCAGGGAAATAGGGAGCCAGAGAAGAGTTGTGAGCTGGAGAGGGAAGTGCTCTGATTCCCCCACTACAAAGAGCACTCAGGCCAGAAGGGCAGCTGGGTGAAGTCTGCGGCCAGCTATACGGCCTCCTATTACTTTCCAAGGGCTGCCATACACAGTGCCACAAACTGGATGGCTTAAAGCAACAGAATGTATTCTGACAGTTCTGCAGGCTGCAAGTCCAACATCAAGCCATTGGCCACACCACACTCTCTCTGGAGGTCCTAGGGAAGAAGCTCTCCTTGCCTCTTTCTTTTCTTTCTTTTTCCTTTTTCTTTTTTTTTTTGATATGGAGTTTTGCTTTTGTTGCCCAGGCTGTAGTGAAATAGCACAATCTTGGCTCACTGCAACCTCCGTCTCCCAGGTTCAAGTGATTCTCCTGCCTCAACCTCCCCAGTAGCTGGGACTACAGGCATGCACCACCACACCTGGCTACTTTTGTACTTTTAGTAGAGATGGGGTTTCTCTATGTTGGTCAGGCTGGTCTCGAACTCCCGACCTCAAGTGATCCACCCGCCTTGGCCTCCCAAAGTTCTGGGATTACAGGCAGGAGCCACCACTCCAGGCCTCTCCTTGCCTCTTTCTAGCTTCTGGTGGTAGTCAGCAATCTTTGGCATTCCTTGGTTTGCAGCTGTCTGGCTCCAGTCTCTGCCTGTTGTCCCATGGCATTCTACCCTGTGTCTCTCTGTCTTCTCTTCTTAGGACCCCTCCTAAGCCAGTGTGACCTCAACTTAACTAATTATAGCTGCAAAGACTCCATTTCCATGTATGGTATTTGGGGTCAGGACTTCAACATATTTTTGTGAGGGGTGGGGAGTAACACAATTCAACCCCAATACTCCCTCTGTCCTCAGCCCCTCAGTCACTGAGGAACCCAAGAGCTCTAGGATCCCAGGACCCGTTCACTGAGGAATGTTCCCTGCTTTTGGTTGGAAGCAGGGTGGGGAATCACAATCCTTGGGGGACATAACAAGCACTAGGGGATAAAGAAGTTGAAGCCAAGACCAGGAAAGGAGGAAGGGAAGGGCTGAGGCTTGGGCCACAGTGGGGACGTGAGGCCAGAGCTGGGGCAGGCTCCGGAGGTGGAGTGGAAGGTGGCTCTGAAGCCCTGGAGAGGGATGGAGCTTTTGGCTCTCTGGAAGGGTGGGTGGCTCCAGATGGGGGTAGGAAGAGGGTACATCTGGGTAGAAGGGCAAAGTAGTAGGCCTAGAGCATGGGAACAGGTGTGTGTTGTGAGGGTTGGTAGAAGGGCCCTGAAGGAATGGGGCACCAAGAAGAGGAAGCGGTTTTTACCTGTGGGGAGGACTGCTATGCCCTTCCAGAGTGGGGAGGCCTTGGGAATGACAAAGCTGAGGGCTGACTGCTGCAGTGAACTCAGAGAGGAGGCGGTGGATTCAGTGGTTCTCCCGGTGTGAAGTTGCAATGAACCAGCTGTTCTGTTAGACCCTGAGGCATTCTTAGGCCTACAGGGCCCTATTCCCGTTCGGGACATGCTGTGTCCCCTGGTACCCTGGATAGGGTAAGGGCCAGCCTCAGTCTCCTGAGGGCTAGAAAAGCAGCCAGAAGCTGAGGTGGGCAGGGGCGGGGCCACATGGTGGCCTCATGGTGGAGGGCAGATGCCCCACAGGCCTCCTCTGTCTGTTCCTCAATATCAGGCCCACCCAGAGACTGTGGCTGGAGCTGACTCTGAACCCCAAACCCGAAATTCAGCAAGAGAATTCAGCTGGACCAGCAAGACCTGGTCCAGCCGAGTCACGTGTCCATGTGTCAGTGGATCCTCAGGAGTCAGGCTCTCAGTGAAGCTGCAG
>PVKP010056554.1:0-10535 GCA_004027715.1 Plecturocebus donacophilus
TGGCTCAGCCTGGTCTGCTCGCAGCTCCTGCTCCCCACGCTGCCAGCTGCGGGAACCTCCACCACCCGAGCGCACGGCCGTCCACACGGCTTCCCGGGCACACCCATTTCCTGTCGTGCTGTTTGCGTTTTTCTTGCGGATTTAGGGCTGGGGATGCTCTGCCCATCACATGCACTCCAGGTATTTCCAACCCATCACCGCTTCTGTACCGCACCCTCCCTGAGACTGGAAACCGGTCTAAATGTGCTGATATTGGTTTCCTTGTTATTGCTTGGATTTAACTTTTCGCCCCATTTGCTGATATGACTTGTGTGAGGTATGACGCATTAATCTTTCTCTTCCACCAATAGCCCACTGTCCTTTTTTAAAGTTAGTTTATTCATCTCCCATCTGAAACATCTCTTTTGCCTGATAAAAATGTTGGTTTAGTCTACTTCTGAAATCCATATTTTGTTCCATTAATCTCTTGATCTATCCGTGCACCTGCTCCAGACGTTTTATCCATGTTATTCAGCTTTGTAACACATCCTAACAGCTCATAAGGAAGGCGCCACTTTCTCTTTTTCTAAAAACGTTGGTTCTAGGTCGTACACATACTCTTCTCAATTAATTTTAGAAACCTTTTCAAGTATTTTTAAAACTGCTATCATTTTGATTGGGATTGCATTGAGCTTTTAAATATTTAGGAGGAAACTATAATTTTTAATATTGCCTTGCAATTACACGGTGAAATTGGTCCATTTAGAATTGTATCGTTTTCTTCTATCGGTCTAAAATATTCCTATTTGGATTAACTTTTAGGTATTTCATAGGCACGTTTTACTAGTGTGAGTGGGGAACAGTTTCCTATTACGTTGTCTTAGTGTGAAGTCTTACACATCATACAGGTCTGTATAAATTACTCACATGCATGTTGCCTTCCTATCAAACCGTATGTTTAGCTCCTTTGCAAGTCCTTTTAGTCTTTCTTGTGGTTTGTCGTTGATTTTCTTGGCGTTTTCTCATTGATGAGCTCATCGTTTGGAAACAAGGAGGATTTACCTTCTTATTTCCAGTCTTCACAACTCCCGCTTCTGCTGTTACTCCTCTCGCAACATGACTCCGAACACCCAGAATGATGCCGAGTAAAGTAAAAAGAATCCCTCGCGGCTCCCGACTTGCGTGAGAACGAGTCAAAGGTTCACCACTGCATGTGGGGTTTGCTCTGGGCTTTGGGTAGAAACCTTTTATTTTTAAACCAAATCTTTCTATTTCTTTTTTGCTGTGAATTTCCATTTACTAAAACCAATAAGTAATGTTTTGAGGGGACGGGTGGATTTTAGAGATGTGTGATGCCTGAGGCAGAGTTTCTAAATCTCCCTAAATCCCAAATAGAAACAAGCAGAATTCCCAGATAGAGAAAGAAAAACCCATGGGTTCCATTTAGGACAGAACGTAATGACAAGATATCACCCAGGGGCCCAAAGTGCGAGTGGGTAGGAGCCAGGCCCAGAAGCCAGAGTTGCTGAAGTCTGAGTGGGAGGACGCCCAGGGGGCACCGGGAGGAGCGGCAGCCTGAGGATAGGGGAGCCCGGGACCACCTGGACAGGGGCCAGCATGAGAACAGCTGCTGCAGCTGTGCAGGGCCCTCCTCTCCATCAGCCACACAGCACAGGCGGCTGCAGGAAGAAGCCTGACACGGCTGGACTCTGGCCACTGTGAGCCCCTGAGCCTGAGCCACCAGGGCTTCCTTCCACGGAAGAGTCCCTCTTTCTTGCTCCCAACCTGAGGGTAAGGAGCTCAGAGTGGAAACAAAGTTGGGCAGAACAGAAAATCCACTTCCAGTGGAAAAAGACCTCATAGCCCCAGAGAGGTTTTTCTGGATGAACACAGAAATTGACCCTGCTGGTCTTAAAGCTCAAAACTTTGCTTTACCTGCAATGCCAGCCCTTTGGCATGCTGGAGTGGATCGCCGGAGGTCAAGAGTTTGAGACCAGCCTGGCTAACATGAGGAAAACCCGTCTTTACTAAAAATACAGTATTAGCTGGACGCAGTGGTGCGCACCTGTACTCCCAGCTACTCGGGAGGCTGAGGCAGGAGAATCACTTGAACCCGGGAGGCAAAGCTTACAGTGAGCAGGGATCACACCACCGCACTCCAGCCCGAGCAACAGAGTGAGACTCTGTCTCAAAAACAAACAAACAAA
Organism: Plecturocebus donacophilus; assembly: GCA_004027715.1. Classification (NCBI taxonomy): domain Eukaryota; kingdom Metazoa; phylum Chordata; class Mammalia; order Primates; family Pitheciidae; genus Plecturocebus; species Plecturocebus donacophilus. Next base: position 2,187 of record PVKP010056554.1, read on the forward strand.
AAGTTTCCTTTATCTGGGCAAGAAAGCAGTGAGGACAAATGAAGCGTCCCATACCTCATTGTCAGGACGTGGTGATCTGGTGAGATTCACCTCATTGACACTTTTTTGAGATGCCTTTGTTTTACACATTGTTACATTTCTTCCCTGCTATGTAAACCCTTGGTTTGAGTCAGGGAGATGGATTTGAGACTGAGCTCCCATCTCCTCCACTGCAGCACCTGCCTGAAGCGTCCTCCTCGGCAACACTCCTCGTCTCAGGGACTGGCTTTCTGTGCATGAGCAGTGGGACCCAGACTGAACCCCGGGTGTTTCGGTAACACACCAGGATGAAGTAAGAGGGACTGGCTGGACTTTCCCACCTGGGACAACTAAAACGGTTATCAAAATCATGCAACAGTGGTCTTGGGATATTGGACTTGAGGCAGCACAGCCCAGGCACCCCTTAGAGCAGGAGGCAAATGCAGAAGCCGTTCCTCCCACCCTGCTTAGAGAGTTTCCAGGAGACGGTGCAGACAGGGGAACCTGAGTTTCAGAGACGGATCTGGGAGGCAAGGAAGACCAAGGCAGTTCATGCTCCTAGGACAGAGTGCAACAGAGGAAAGAGTTGCACCAAGAGAGCTCCCAGCATCCACAGAGGTCTCCTCAAATCTTCAGCTGAGTAGTGGCCAGCAAACGTGTGTGAGACTGAGACTGGAGAGAACTGATAAAATTAGGTGGCGTGATCCTCGGAGACCAAACAGAGCCAGAAATAGTGCCTATTCCCACCTGCCAGAGTGGAAAAGCCTCCTAATTGTCAAGGCAGTGGGTAGATTACTCACAAGAGGGAGCATAACTAGCCCTAGAGTAACCCCTGGTCCAGTCCTGCCTAACCCGGCTTACAGACAAGCTGCAGGAGAATGAGCTTTCCAGTAACTTAACCGCACCCTAGAATAGAGCTCAAGAGTATTCACAGAAATGCAAAACATCCAGCACCCAAGAAAATAAAATTCACAATGCTGGGCATCCATTCAAAAACTACCAGGCACACAAAGAGGGAGGAAAATGTGATACATATTAAGGATCAGATCAGTTGAAACCAGCTCAGAAATGTCACAGATCATAGCATTGGTAAGCAAGGACATTAAGGAGTCATGACTATATTCCATATGTTCAAGAAGCCAGAGAAAAAGTAATCATATGAAATAAAGATGAGGAGGATCTTTTTAAAGAAGACACAAATAGAACATCTAGAGAGGAAAATGACCATACCTGAGGTGAAAATTACACTGGATGAGATTAACAGCAGAATAAACACTGCAGAAGAAAAATCAAGTGAATTTGAAGATACAGCAATAGAAACAATCTAAAATGAAATACAGACAAAAAACAAAGCATTAGTGGGTTGTAGGAAACATCCAGTAACCTCATATACATGTAATTGGGGTCCCGAAAGAAGAAGAGAGAGAAGGAGGCATGGAAAAGACACCGTCAGGTTAGATAAAAAGCCAAATCTCAACTATGGTTCTTGCAAGAAGTACACTTTACATAAAATAACATAAAGAGGTTAAAGTTTTTAAATGAAAGAAGGACTAAATTAATCCCAAAGCAGGCATAAGGTATGAAATTGATTAAGTGAAAAATAATAAAACAATATGATAATCAATGAAACCAGAGCTTGCTCTTTGAAAAGAGAAATTTGATCAACATCTAGTTAAACTGACTGGGAAAAGATAACAAAGACACAAATTATCAATATCAGGAATGGAAGAAGAGGCGTCATCATACATCCCACAAGCATTTAAAGAATAAAAAGGGGCCAGAGCAGTTGATCACACGTGTAATCCCAGCATTTTGAGAGGCTGAATTGGGAGGATTGCTTGAGGCCAAGAGTTCAAGACCAGACTGGGCAATATAACGAGACTCCATCCATATAAAAAATTTAAAATTACCCAGGCGGGTGGCATGTGCATATAGTCCCAGCTACTTGGGAGGCTGAGGCAGGAGCATCACTTGAGCCCAGGAGTTCAAGGCGGCAGTGGACCATGATCACGCCATTGCACCTTAGCCTGGGCAATGGAGTGAGACCTTGTCTCAAAATAAAAATAAATAAATAAAAAGAAAATACGACAAACAATTTTATGCCTATAAATTAGGTAATTAATATGAAGTGGGCCCATTCCTGGAAGGCACAAACTATTTAAAGAACAGATAACCCTAATTGTCCTATATCAATTTTTTAATAAACTTTATGTTTTAGAGCAGGTTTAGGTTCACAGCAAAACTGAGTGAAAAGTCCAGCGTTCCTGTGTATCCCCTGCCCCACACATGCACAGCCTCCTTCATTATCAACGTCCCCCACCAGCATGGCACATCCGTTACAACCGATGAGTCTACATCGACCCTCATCATCACCCAGAATCCACAACATACACGAGGCCTCACTCTTGGCGTGACCCACATTATGTGGGTTTGGGCAAATGTGTAATGACAAGGATTTGTCATTAAAGCGTCACACAGAGTTTCACTGCCCTAAAGATCCTCTGTGCTCTGCCCAGTCATCCCTCCCTCACCTCTGCCCTTTGCAACCACTGATCTTTTTACTGGCTCCATAGTTTTGGCTTTTCCAAAAAGTCATGTGTTTGGAATCACACAGTATGTAGCCTGTTCAGATTAGTTCCTATAACTTAATAACATGCACTTAAGGTTTTTCCACACCTTTTCATGACTTAATAGCTCATTTCTTTTTAGCATTGAATAATAACCCACTGTCTGGATGCACCACAGTTTATTTATCCATCTGCCTACCGAAGGGCATCTTAACCACATCCAAGTTCTGTCAACTATTAATAAAGCTGCTATAAACACCTTAGTACAGGTTTTTGTGTAGACCTAGGTTTTTAACTCATTTGGGTAAATACCAACAAGCATAATTGCTGGATCCTAAGAGTATTTTTTGTTCTAAGAAACCACGAAACTGTCCTCCAAAGTGGCTGTACCCTCTTGCGTTCCCATCAGCACTGAACGGGAGTTCCCGTCGCTCCACGTCCTCATCAGCATTTGGTGCTGTTGGTGTTTGGGATTTTGGCCATTCTTACAGGTGTGTAGTAATATCTCATTATTCTAATTTTCAACTCTCTAATGATGTGGGATGTTCAGTATATTTTTATGCGCTTCTCTGTCATCTGTGAATCTTCCTTGTTGAGGCATCTGTTCAGGTCTTTTGCCCATGTTTATAACTGGGTTATTCATTTTCTTATTGTTGGGCTTTAAGAGTTCTTTTTATATTTTGGACAACCACCTTTATCAGATATGCCTTTTGCAAATATTTTTTCCCAGTCTGTGGCTTGTCTTCTCATTATTTTGCTGTTCTATGTCAATTTTAAAGAAAGCTTCAGACTATACACTAGTGAATATAAGTATCAAAACACTTAAAGAAGAAAAACATGACAATTCTATACAATCTCTTCATAAAATAGAAGACAGAACACTTCACTACTCATCTCAAGAGGTCAGCATTACTCTGACACCCAAAACAGATAGACATCACATAAAAGGAAACTACAGCCCAATATCCCTCACGAATATAGACATAAAAATCCTCAACAAAATATTAGCAAGTCAAGTAAAACATGAAAAGACCAATAGGTTACAATCAGGTTGTATTCACCCCAGAAATGCAAGGGTACCTCAACAATTAAAAACACACACACAAAAACACACTGAATGTAATTCACTATATTAACAGACCGAAGAAGAAAAACAATATAATAACTTCAATAGATATAGGAGGAAATTTCACAAAATTGAACATCGATTCATCACTTCTTTAAAAAGCTCTCAGTGATGATTTTCCTATAAGACTGGGCCATTACACAGATGTCCTCCTCACCACTGCCTTCAGCATCATACTTAGGGTCCTCCCAGTGCAACAAGATAAGAAAAAGAAATAAAAGACATACATATTGGAGAGGAAGTAATAACATTATCTCATTCACAGAAAACATGATTATCTGCATGGAAAACCCTCAATAATCTATAAAAAGAATCGTAGAATTAGAAGAAAATCTAGCAAAGTTTCAGTTAAAAATGCAGGCTTAAAGTAACAAAAACTAATTACATTTTTTACATATTAGCAACTAAAACTTGAAGCTCAAAAATTTTATTTAAAAGTATGATTTACAACATAACAAAAAAATTAATATTTAGGTATAAATCTAACAGAATGTGTACCTAATGAGAACTATAAGAACACTGATGAAAGAAATAAAATAAGATGTAAATAAATGAAGACATATGCCACATATACCATGTTCATGAGTGTAATACTCAACATTGTTATAATGTCAGTTACTCCAAATTGATCTATAGATTCAAGGCAACCCCAATCAAAATCCCAGAACAATTTTTTGTTGATATTAACAAGTTGATTCCAAAATTTATTTGGTGAGGCAAATGAATTAAAATAGCCAAAATTATTTGAAAAAGAATAACAAAGTTGACTCATTACCCGATTTCAAAATTGATATAGTTGGGACGTTTGTCCCTCCTAAATATCCTGTCGAAATGTGATTCCCAATGTCGGAGGTGGAGGCTAGTGGGAGGTGTTTGGGTCATGGAGGTGGATCTCTGATGAATGGCTTGGTGGCCTCACCATGGTAACAAGTGAGTTCTCATTCTGTTAGTCATGCAAGAGCCAGTTGTTGAAAGGAGCGTGGCACATGCTCCTCTCTGTCTTGCTTTCTGTGCATCTGCAGGCTTAACACCTCATGGAAGCTGCCAAGGTTCATGCTGGTCTCTGGCCTCCAAAGCAGCAGCCCAAGCTGTGTCTGGGGCCCTCTCAGCCATGGCTCAAGGTGGAGCAGCTGGAATGTGGGAGCAGCCTCCCTGGGAGACACAGGGCAGCAGCACTCTAGGCCTGGCTCCTGAAACCATTCTTTTCTCCTAGGCTCCCGGGCCTCTGATGGGAGGAGCTGCTTCAGAGATTTCTGAAAAGCCTTCAAGGCCTTTTCCCCATTGTCTTGGATGTTAGCACCTGGCTCCCTTTCAGCATGCAGACCTCTCTAGCGATGCTCCATAGCCTGTTCGTATTTCTCTCCTGAAAATGCTTTTTCCTTCTTTACCACATGGCCAGTCCATGGATTTTCCATTTTTTTATGATCTGCTTCCCTTTTAATTATAAGTTCCAACTTTATGTCATTCTCTTGCCCTCTCTTGCTCTCCCTCTCAACATGTGACACACTGTTCCCCTTTGCCTTCCACCATGACTGTAAGCTTCCTGAGGCTTCACCAGAAGCTGAGCAGATGCTGGCACCATGCTTGTACAGCCTATAGAACCATGAGCCAAATAAATATCTTTTCTTTACAGAGAAATAAATATCTTTCAAGTAAATATCTTTTCTTTATAGAGAAATAAATATCTTTCAAATAAATATCTTTTCTTTATAGAGAAATACACCCACACAAAAAGGTCAACTGATTTTACTAACTAAGGGAAAGAGTATTTGAAAAAATTACATTGGGGCAAAAAAAGTGAACCTCAACTGGTATCTCATACTTAATGTAAAAATTAAAATTGGTCATAAACCCAAATGTAAAATGTAAAAGTTTTTAACATTAAAAGAAAAAAACACAGGGGAAAAATCTCTGTGACCTGGTATCAGGCAGATTCAATGCCAAAAGCATGACCTAGAAAAGATAAAGGCTGATAAACTGGACTTTTTCAATATTAAAACTTCAAAAGACACTTAGAAAATGCAAAAGCTGAGCACTGACTAATGGAACATATTTGCAAATCACACATCTGACCAAAGTATTTATATCCAGAATATATAAAGCATCCCCAAAATTTAACATCAAGAAAACTTAATTTAAAAAGGGGGCCTATGGGCATGGTGGAATCCCAGCGCTTTGGGAGGCCAAGCTGGGTGGATCACCTGAGGTCAGGAGTTCAAGACCACCACTCTGGCTGACATGATGAAAGCTCATCTCTACTAAAAATATAAAAACTAGCTTGTCATGGAGGCAGGCACCTGTAATCCCAGCTACATGGGAGGCTGAGGCAGGAGAATCACTTGAACCCGGGAGGTGGCGTTTGCAGTGAGCCCAGATCGTGTCACTGCACTCCAGCCTGGGTGAGAGAGTGGGACTCCATCTCCAAAAAGAAAACAATAATAAGAAGAATGAAAAAATGAAAGGGGGCCTGAAAATGGAATGTTTCCACATTTTGCCAAAGAAGATGCACAGATGGCAAATAGGCACATGAAGAGATGCTCCGTTAGGGAAATGCAAATGAAAGCCACAGATGCCCTACACACCTGTTGGAACGGCTGTAATTACAAAGACCGACATGGCAGGTGCTGGCAAGGAAGGAGGAACAGAAACACCCACCCATTGTTGGTGGAAATGCAAACTACCACATCAACTCCAGCAAACACTTTGGCAAATAGGCACATTAAATATGTCCAGCACATCATTAATCACCAATTACAACGGCAATTACAACAGTGATCACTGCACACTTGCTAGAATGGCTGGTTTTTTGTTTTTTTTTTTTTTTAACTTGCAACATCAAGTACTGGCGAGGATGGATGGGGATGAGAACTCTCATACATTGCTGGCAGAAATGTAAAACAGCATTGCCACCTTGGAAAACAGTCTGGCAGTTTCTTATAAAGTTAAACAGGCACTGACCATATGATCCAGCAGTTCTACGCCTGGGTATTTACCCTAGATAAATATAACTCATTATCATGCCAAAAACTGTACACAGGCAATGTTTGCAGAAGCTTTGTCCATAGTCATCAAAACAGGAGACAAAACATCCTTCCGTCATTGAATGAATAAACAAACTGTGGTATACCCGTACGATGGAATACTACTGAGCAGTGAAAAGCAACACACTACTGACAGACAGCACAATTTGGAGCCATCCCGAGCGCATTTTGCTAAGTGAAACAAGTGAGCCCTGCCAGGCGGCATCCGGCATGATTTTATTCGGTATTGTACACACTGAATGTCCAAGGTGTATGGCATTCTAGAAGAGACATGCGGGGGGCTGGCCACAGCGAGTCAACACAAGGGGATTTTTGAGGATACTAGAATTCCTCTCCCCGGCACTGTGGTGGTAGATAGAGGACTCCACACACTTGCCAAAACCATGGACTGTAGACCACCAAGGGAAAATTAAATGAAGAAGGAGAAAGAGGGGAAAGGGGAAGAGGCCGAGGAGGAGGGGGGTGACTCATTGTCACTTGGTTCTCTCAGCTTAAGGGAGGCGGGTGTACTTCCTCTGCCTGAAGAAGTTAAGGACCTGATCTTGGCTGATTTTTTTTTTTCTTCTTGTTCTTTTTTGTATTTTACTTCTCTTTTAAGTTGCTTTTTGTTTTGGGGCACCATGTGATCTGAAGACACATTCATAGTTGCACTGAGTGAAACGCTTGAATTCCCCTCACACCAGGTGATTTAGGAGTGTTCTCTATTCCCAGGAACTTTCCTGCAGACTAAGACTTGGCTCAAGTGTCTCTGGACATGCAAATTCCCTAAGCTGCAGTAGGACGCCCGTCTCTCTGGAGGCTTCGAGGGTTTTTCTTTAGGTTTGGTGTTGGAAATGTCACTAGCGTATCCAGACGTGCACCATTCTCCATTCAGTTTTGCCCATATTTGATAAAATTTCAGATCTGAAGACCCTTGTTTTCATTCCATCCTGGAAAGTTTTCTCCTGCTTCTCCCCTGTGCGCTGTCTTTCTGGAAAATCTCATTCGATGAACATTAGATATTCTGGCATGACGTTTCTTCCACATATTGCACCTCTGTCGTTCTGTGCTGTGTGTGACTTTCTGTCTCTCTTCCTGTTAACTCCTCGCCGCAGCGGCTCAGGCCTGCCCTTCAGCCCTTCTCTGTGTGCGTCTTCGGCTCACGAGCAGCACTCATCAGAGGGACCCCCGCTCTGCCCTGACTTTCGGTTCCCTGTTGCCCAGCCATAGAGACTGGGAATTCAGGTCCCCTCACCTGCAACATGACAGAGAGCGTTGCGTGCTGAGGATATGTCTTCCCTGAAATGTCTGCTTAGAGGACCAACCACGGAACAGGGGATCAAGGCAGGCCGCAGCCCTAACCGCGTATTTTGCAGGCTTGGTTAATACTGTTGTGTAAATAAACTAGAACTAATGAGGACTTCCAGGACCCAGCTCAAAACTCCAACAAGGAAAGGGAAGACTTGTGGAGCCTCCAGCTAAAACAACACACGCCCTGGCCAGATATAAAAGCCCAGCTGCCCACGATACCTCAGACACTCACACACTCACTCACTCACTCATGCACTCCCCCAGCTCAACCATGTCCGTCTGCTCCAGCGACCTGAGCTACAGCAGC
>PVKP010056555.1:0-10372 GCA_004027715.1 Plecturocebus donacophilus
AAACAGATTTAGAAGCCCTGGGAGCTGCAGGGAGTCTTTCCAGGTAACCCGCTGTATTAAAATAGCAGACCATGTCTTGAAAGATGAGTGGGGCTATAAAAACCAGAGGTTCCTACGACTTGGGACAGTCCCCACGCTCCCTTAGAGTCTCACACGCAAGGACAGGCTCTGCTGACAATGCTTTTTCTTTCAACAGATGGGCTGTTCCTTCCCAGACATTTCTGGACTAAAACCTGAACATTCACTTTCTTTGCCATTGTTTTTATTGCCTGTGTTGTTTGCATTCTCTTAATTCTGGCTTGAAGCACGACCCGCAGTTCTCGTGCTTGGTAACATTCGGCTTCCTCTTCTGCAGGTTGCAGGCAGGAAGCTGGAAAATGGGCCACAGGAAACCTGGCCTCCTATATCTGTCCCACTTTGCCACCGCAGCTCTGGTTTCATTTTGCCCTGTGTGTTAGCGTTGTGTTAACCTCCAGCACTGCAGCCCAGCTCTGCCTTCTGAGGCAACACTGATGCTCTGATCACCCAAGAAAACTCAGAATTTTTGTTCCTCCTGAAGTAATTAACCCTGTGAATTCAACAGGGAAAAAAACACTAAGCAGATTCTCCTAAACAGTAGTCATTTGGATCAGAATAGTGTGGAACCAGAAAAATGATTTATTGGATGTAATAAAGCTACTAATAAATCCACAATGAAAATGAAAGACTGTTTCATAACACTGGACACAGCAAAAGATTTTATGTTTTATTGCCTTAAGGTCCATGGAAATGCAAAAGTTATTTTAGGAAAATATGATTACTAGTGGTCCAAGGCTGTCTGATGAATTTTCACTTGCTAGGCTTTGATACATAACATACAAAAATAAGCTATAATCATATTTCCTGATAAATATCGGATTGTGATATATTTCAAATTATTTCCTAATAATATCACAATTATTAGGTTGAACTATAAGAAATTTTTGTTTTTAAAGATCCAAACTAGGCAAATACCAGCAATTTCATATGTTCTTTTTGTTTTATTTTATTTGTAGAGATAGGGTTTCACCATGTTGATCAGGCTGGTCTAGAGCTCCTGACCTCAGGTGATCCACCTGCCCCGGCCTCCCAAAGTGCTAGGATTACAGGCGCAAGACACTGTGCCCCACCCAATCTCATATATTCAACCTAAAATATATTCACATACATAAAACTGATACACACACACACACACACACACACACACACACACACACACACAAAATCACATCTCCAGAGCAGTTTTCTCTTCACATATTTGGTCCCTGGACCTTTTTGAGAATCTAAGATTCTCTAGGAAAAAGATACATTTATACAACATAACACATAATTTCACCAGGGCTTATAAAGCTCTAGAAATAACTTACAAATTTCAAATTAAGAGCACTGTGCTAAGAAAATGTTAGCTATTAGTCTATCCTCCACCACCAGTGATACTGAGTTCTCATGGAATTCTCAAGACTAGGGCTCATACCTAAAGAAATCGATTACTTCATTAAATAGGAGCTTTTCTTTTTAATGCAATTAAATTTGATGACCACTTACTATGTACCAGGCATTGTGCTGAGTGCTTTATACATGCTGTCTAAATTTAACACTCTCAGTTGGCTATGCCCACGAGGAACTATGACTTTGAAAGGTGAAATAAGACGCTCACCACCATATGGGTCAAATGGGCCAAGAGAGCCTCCTATCCAGAGGCATCTGGCCACAATGTCCAGGTTCTTAATCACCACGCAGATGCCTCCAGAAGAGGCTTCATTTCTCATACACACTTCACTGCTGCTAAGAGAAAAGTCTCACTGTAATTCGTGGGAAATACTTTCCCACTAGCAATTAAAGCAGGACACTTCCTTGTTCATTTCTGGTGCTGCCTGATCTGCGTCTCCAGCTGTTCAAGTCTGGTTCTGTTTCAAGAATCTCTGAACCGACCCCATCCATCATTTTGTTAACCAAAGCCCTCCTTTCAAAGGTCTGTATCGTGGTTCAGATAGGTTTGAGGTTCATCCAACACAAAATAAGCCAGGGTGGCTCTCGATACAAACAGGACGTGAGAAGCTGCATGTTCTGGAAGTCGGTGCCTCCTGGACCTCCCACAGGGCGTGTGTGTGCAGGACGGTGGAACAGGATGAAAGTCAGAGGAAACAGAAATGAGCTAGCCTGGCCTGAGAGGGGCCCAAAACGTGCATGCACCTCACATCACGAAACGAATCATGAGAAGCACCTCAAGTATGAATAGGAAAAGGCTGGAATCCCACTGAAATCGTGCATGACAGTACCTGGCAAGGTCCCTAGCACCCAGCAGGGCCTCCGACACTTTCCTTTAAAAAGCAACACCTTTAGGGAAGTGCCGTTTCAGGTTCTAAGAAAGCAGTGTCTAGCACTTCATGGAGGACCACAAACGCCCTGAAAAACACACGCTGTTCTGAAGTCAGAAAAACTTACTCCAGTCTGGCCAGCTGTCCATCAGTTGGAGCTTTAAATGAACGAGTTCCCTAATCCCCAGTGGGCACCTGACCCCCAGCCACCATACTACTTTTGATTCTTATGTTTCAGAGGTCTTTGCTTGAATGGAAAATCCTTTACCCAAATTTTTATACCACCAGTATCAATACAATTCAATCCTGCATGAAAGAGAAAAAAGTTGGAAGTCAAGATGTACAAATTCTCACTGCAGCCAAGACCTTAGAATTGTGTGATCACAGCCGGGCGCGGTGACTCACACCTGTAATCCCAGCATTTTGGGAGGCTGAGGTGGGCAAATCACAAGGTCAGGAGATCGAGACCATCCTGGCCAACATGGTGAAACCCTGACTCTACTAAAACTACAAAAATTAGCTGGGCCTGGTGGCGCGTGGCTGTAATCCCAGCTACTCAGGAGGCTGAGGAAGGAGAATCTCTTGAACCTGGGAGTCAGAAGTTGCAGTGAGCTGAGATCATGCCACTGCACTCCAGCCTGGTGACAGAGAGACTCCGTCTCGAGAAAAAAAAAAAAAAAAAAAAAGAAAGAGTTGCGTAATCTTATGTATGTGCCTTGGCCAAAAAAAAAGAAAAAGAAAAAGAAAAAAGAGTCACGTGAGCTATGGCAGGGATGTTAACTTCTCTATTCCAACCTTCTCCTCTGTCGAACAGGTAAAGCCAGTCTTATTTCTCTCCTTTACGTGTTATCAAACTAAAAGACTTCTTAAAAGTATTTTGAAAGTAAAAATATGTAATCCTTTTGATCAATACATTGTATAACTGATCTTTAAAATAAGGATGGAACAATGTCTTCAGCTTTAAAGACAGCTTTGACAGAAGCATTTTCTTAAATCTATGGTTTTCAGTGTAAGAAAACGTGTATTACCTTAGATATCTTAAGACAGTTTTACAAAAATCAAAATAAAGGAAATCTTACAGACCACTTCCACTAGAATGAAACCCTAATCTTTCTGATACACTTGAAAGCTTTTCTGTGCTAAAGAAGCTGATGAAAGTCCAAAGTATTTACCCAGTGCCATGAGAACATTTTTGCATGGATACAAAGTGATGGTGGTTTTTCCACATCCAGAAACTGAACCATTTCCTGCCAGAGCATCCTCCAAACTCTTCTATTGTGTGGAAACTGTAAAATCTTTCTAAATCAGGACTTCCTCCTATTATGCTTTAGAGGCGTCTTTCTGGGAAGGGTAGATCCAAGGCAAAAGGTAGGAATTCCTGCAGCACCACCCAGTGGAAACATTAGAAAAAAAAAAAGCAAGATAAAATATGTTTAATAAAAGAAAAGTTCATGTGTTAGCTCTTCTCACTGAAAATCTGGACACCACTCTTTCTGCATGGATGGCAACCTGAAGTATGTTACGCCTGCAAATGACCATTCACATCGCGTCTGCCCTATGTCTTTCGCACATGTGCACACGTGCTGGGCTGCAGCAGCGTCAGGAAGGATGGTGCACCCCTGGGGAGGAAGGGGTCCCAGATGGGGTCAGGTGTGGGCTGTGACATCATCCCTTCCTCTCAGAAGGATCCCCAAGGGGCCCTGGGGACTGGGAAGTCTGCACAGCTGTGCTGGGCACCCCAGTCCTGATGCGGCAATGAGCGTTTCCTGGCAGAGAGGTGCCCAACCATCTGTGCACCTTCCGCTTCCCCTGGTCCAGCTGCACCTGGGCCGGGCCACCTCGAACATCTGCACAGCCATTCTACCTCCCTGGGTCTATCCTGGAGAGAGTTACAAAGCCTCCTCCTCCCCTCGCAGCTCCTTTCACCAGTCCCTGCAAAGCTCCCTCCAGTGTGAGCATTACCTCTGTCCCCCTGTCCTACCAAGGCCTCACAGCTTCCCTGGGCGTCATTTCAGTTTGGTTGCACTTCACTTACTGCCTCCACCAAAACTCGTCTCTCCTCACCAGTGCCTGCTTCTCACGATGCATGACATATCAGGCTATAATTTTCTTGGGAACTGGATGAGGCAACAAGAACCCTTGACCTTCTCCCTTCCAGCTCCTTCACAGAAAGCCCTGGCAGGGGCCTGGAGAAGGAGAGATGCCATTGCATGCTCTTCTTGGGAGAACTGGGAACAAGACTTTGTCTCAAAAAAAAAAAAAAAAACTGCCCTCTAACACAGCCTACCTGGAAAAGTTACCTTTCTCTCTTCCTGTAGTAAATCACTGAAACCATTTTTAATCTTTCTTCTAAATGGTACACAGATATGGCAAAGGATAACAGTTGGCTGAGCTAGACACCGTTTAGAATATATATGATCAGTGTTAACACTTTATAGCGTAACATATTTGAATCACTGATCATTTATTATACAAAGGGTTAATATTGTATTATACATCTTTTCTTTCTATATCTGAAGTTTAACACTTGCCAAAACATGTCAAGGTTTAGATGGATAATACTAACATTACCTAGTCTCTGGGTCCCACTATATACAGTATTGTTGCAAAAATGGTTATGAGTTACTGGTATTTGTGACGGAGGGATCACCATCAACATCTTTAGAGATTTTTGAGAAGCACAAAGAGCTACCTTACAGAGGTGCTTCCTGAAGCAAGGAACCGGTTAGTTTCACTGTTTTTCTTTCGTGCTCTTCTCAAGAAAATGCTTTCATGGTTTAGGAAATGCAAATTCCAGGCATAAACATTTATACATAAACCTGGTATGGTAATACATTCACTTTGGAAGAGAACTATAAAAAACAGTGACTCTGCAGTCTTCAAAATATCATCACCTGCTCATGTGGTGGACACATGTGGGGGGTTTTAGCTGCCTCTGAAGTCACAAAGATAGTCACTAGCCCTTTAACAGTTTTACCCTCCCCACACGCGTATGTCTTGCTCACATTTTTGTACAGTGGACATTAAGTCTAGCTGCATATGCTGGCTATGGTGCCAAATGCAGAGAGATTCTAAGTCCACACAACTTTTAGTGAAGTTGTTTTTAACAGGAAATAAAAATACAGCAGAGTTCGAGTAAAAAAAGGGCAAGCACAAGTCCTCTCGCTTTTCATTCAATGTCTTTTTAAACCAAGCGCGACCCGTAGGCAAACAACAGTAAGTGGAACACATTTTAAAATGGCTTGATGTTCCTGGTGGGTACTGTTATTTCTAAAACTTGCAAAAATAAGACAGTGAGTGATTTCAAAACGTAACAGTCTTCTCATAATGCCTCATAGTTAAAACCAATTTTTTAATTAACCGTCAAGATGCACTGAATAAATGAGCAAAATAACACTGAAACTGTCATCGAGGGGCAGACCAACCATTCATTCATTCGTGTCCAAGGAAAGGTGTTATGCAAAGGCCACCAAAAGCATCTGATGGAAGAGACCGGCTGTTGGTGACATTAGCATCAAACATCGATCTGTACGCCAAAGCATCCTCACTGCCCTTAATTCCCACATGGGCATCTACCACCCACTGGCTTGGCCAGTCCCTTTTTGAAATGTCATATACAACTTATTCTGTATCTGCTCTTCCAATAACTGTTCAGCGTGAATATACTAACTGTACAAAATAATAGCCGTATCTTGCTTTAGAGGATCTTTTTTTGTCCCCTTGTGAAAGATAATCACCCGGCTGGGTGCGGTGGCTCACGCCTGTAATCCCTACACTTTGGGAGGCCAAGGTGGGCAGATCACGAGGTCAGGAGTTCGAGACCAGCCTGGCCAACATAGTGAAGCCCCATCTCTACTAAAAATACAAAAATTAGCCAGGCACAGTGGTACATGCCTGTAGTCTCATCTATTCGGGAGGCGGAGGCAGGAGAATCGCCTGAACCCGGGAAGCGGAGGTTGTGGTGAGCCGAGATTGTGCCACTGCACTTCAGCCTGGGCAACAGACTGAGACTCTGTGAAAGAAGGAAAAGAAAGAAAAAAGAAAAGAAAACAAAAAAGAAGGAAGGAAAGAAGGAAGGAAGGAAGGAAAGAAGGAAGGAAGGAAGGAAGGAAGGAAGGAAGGAAGGAAGGAAGGAAGGAAGGAAGGAAGGAAGGAAAACGCCCTTTTGGTTAGGTAAGATATTTGAATTGATCCACATCAAGGTCTTAAAGTTTCTTCTTTCTGAAAGACACACTACTAGGCTTTAATAGTTAAGCTTAAAAAAACACACACAAAGGATGTGGCAGAGGCTGAAGGAAGACGCTGTTCTTGTGGTTCAGCTCTGATTGAAATCAAAGCAGGCAACGAACTTATTTAAGAGCTGTGACTCCCAATCCTTTGAGAGTTCATAGTAAACTTGAGTCATTTGATTCAAGATGTCTTCAAATAGCACATAGTTTTGTCATTAAAGTAACAGATTTTAAGAAAATTTTAACACTCTTCAGATTACTTCATTTGTCATCAATGCAGCACTGAGAACTAATGGTACAGCAACTACAGGAGTGAATTAAGTGAGGACAGAAACGCCAAGTGGCCTACTGGCTCTTCTGTTTTTGCCTCAACTATCTAAGATGAAGTCGGTCCATCTATGGGCATTTTTGCACTGGGCTATGCATGCAGCAAAGATATGACAACATCTCTCTGCCCAGAGTTTAATCAGTTCTAACCTTCACTCGGGCATCACTTGGAGCACTGCAAGGCATTTGTTCTAAACTGCTTTTTAAAAAAAATGAGAAGAAGAGCTGGGTGTAGTGGCTCAATTTGTAATCTCATCGGATTACAGCGCGGAGGCGGAGGCTGAAGATCACCTGGGCCTGGGAGCTCGAGGCTGCAGTGAGCTATGATCGCGCCACTGCACTCCGGCCTGGGCAACAGAGCAAGACGCTGTCTCTAAAAGAAAAGAAACAATCCAATGCCCTCTGGTCTAAATGATAAGTAGCTGGGGCTTGGAAAAATAGACAGGAATGTGAGCAGAAATAAACTCCCTCCCAATGCTCATGAATTCTGGATGCCAGAGGATTTCACGATCATACAAAGAAACTGAGGTACTGCGTCTCACACACAGTCCTAAAGATAATACTAAATGGTTTGGTCCTCGTTTCTCTGTATGTTCATCCTGGCATGAGCTGAGATTATCAGGAATCTATGCTTCCTGTAATTCTGTAATAAACCCAGGTTCTCTCCTGATTTCTCATCAAGAAACGATTCTTCAAGGTGGAGACGGCTAGTAAGCACTGGCTGCACCCCCACCCTCTGCACAGAACCAGGGCTTCAATCCTACATGGGCAGTGACTGCAAAGAAGAGCAGCACAAACTGAGGTCACCTACTGTCCCATTCTCTCAGACACATACCTCCCTCTTACACCCTACATCTATAAAGGTGCATACACACTCCTCATCTTCCAGGGGATAGCTCTTTCATCTGTCAATCAACTCCAACGACAAGGATTTGCATCTGAGCCTCTAAAGGCAAGCCTTCCAAACTCCAGTAAGGGGATGGAGAGAGGAAGTGACATTTCCAGTTCAATGAGTGTTAACCAGAGAAATGTTCCTAACTTTTAGTGTTAGGAAATCATTCGAACACCTACACCTCCTTTTCTTGCTTAATAGAATAGTGTCATCTTCCTGGTTCTCAGGATAGTTAACTCTGAGGATGACGACAACCTGGAAGCGCAGGCAGAGGAGAGCTCCTGTTGATTGCCCCCGAGAGAATTCCTGCAGTTACCCCAGAATAAATTCCGGGCTTGTTTTGATGTTGCTGCTGCTGCTGTTGTTGTTGATGTAATCTCTCTATTCTGACAATTAAGTGCAAGGAGAAAAATATCCTTAATCATACATTCTGCTTAATCAAGGTTTCACTATTAACAAATTGCTCCTTGGCAAAACCCAGCTGAAATGTATTAGGAGACCTAGTCCTCCTTCACCAAAAAACAGTTTGGGTATTAATTAAGTCACTCAACTCTTCACAATCACATAAGCAGAATCTTTTGTTACTTTCAAACTTAATCAGAAACATCATTAATTTAAAAAAGGTATAGATGGAAGCTACACACACAGGTTTTACTATAAGTAAAGAAAGTAACCTTTAACTGTGAATCTTACAGGATTCAAAACTGATTATCCAAGGCAACTATAAAAACTTGATCAACTGAAGTCTTTAATAAAGGACTAATGATGGCTGCTCTACAATGATTAATTCCACTATAAAAAAACTTTACATTGAGATTTTCTCTCTCCCTCTCTCTCTTTCTTCCTTTCTAGACAGAGTTTTGCTCTTGTTGCCCAGGCTGGAGTACAATGGCGTGATCTAGGGTCACCACAACCTCCACCTCCCAGGTTCAGCCGATTCTCCTGCCTCAGCCTCCCAAGTAGCTGGGACTACAGGCACGCCCCACCATGCTGGGCTAATTTTGTATTTTTACTAGAGATGGGGTTTCTCCATGATGGCCAGGTTGGGATTACAGGCATGAGCCACTGAGCCCGGCCGAGATCCTTTCAATATATACTACCCTATAAATAAATTTACTGTTAACCGCCCATTCTCAGTATAGTAATACTGAGACCAACCATAGGGCCAAAGCTTGTCCTCCAGGATACTAACAAACTGACCTCATTTCTATACATCTACTTTTCTTGCAAGTCTAAACAAAAAGTATGGGAAGTGGCAAAAAGGAGCTTTTTGGCTGTCTTTATGGGTTTTTTTTTTTCCTTTGAGGAGGAGTCTCATTCTGTAGCCCAGGCTGGAGTATAATGGTGCGATCTCAGCTCACCGCAACCTCCGCCTCCCTGATTCAAGTGATTCTCCTGCCTCAGCCTCCCAAGTAGCTGGGATTACAGGCGTGCACCACCATGCCCAGCTAATTTTTATATTTTTAGTAGAGGCAGGGTTTCACCATGTTGGCCAGGCTGGTCTCAAACGCCTAACCTCAAGTGATCTGCCCACCTCGGCCTCCCAAAGTACTGAGATTACAGACGCGACCCACCTCTCCCAGCCTGTCTTTATGGTTTAACCAAGAGATGTGCTTTTATTAATCCAGGTAACTCATCGTCTAGGAGAGAGACAGACATATGCACAGCAACAGAGAGAGCTTTATCAAGTCCAAGGCAAGACACAGTGGGGCTATACTGACAAGTTTCCCCGCCTCCTTCAGATTATTTTTAATTCATTGAGTGCCAGGTACTGCACAAAGTGCTAAGATAATACAAAGGATGAGAAAACTGGTGCAGGCCCAGGGGGAGCTCATAGACAGATGGGCACCGCAGGCACGCAGCACATATGACACAGACAGGCACGGGCACCCCCCACTCTCCAAATCGAGCAGGGCCAAAGGTTCAGACAGTGACTTCAGATCAGGAGGGATACCATGTTATCACGTCTATTTGGTGGCTGGGTTATGGAGGAAAGAGTATTAATGAAAAATGAGGGGTACCAGCCCTATCTTCAGAAAGATGTCTCCAAAACTGTCTAGTTCCTGGCCAGGCACAATGGCTCACTCCTATAAACCCAGCACTTTGGGAGGCCGTGGCAGGCAGATCACAGGTCAGGAGTTCAAGACCAGCCTGGTCAATATGGTGAAACCCCATCTCTACTAAAAATACAAAAATTAGCCAGGTGTGGTGGCACAAACCTGTAGTCCCTGCTACTCAGGACACTGAGGCAGGAGAATCACTTGAACCCAGGAGGTGGAGGTTGCAGTGAGCTGAGATCACGCCACTGCACTCCAGCCTGGGCGACAGAGCAAGACTTTGTCTCATGTTCTTGTGTTTTGAGAGGGAGAATTCGGGTAATGAGACAACCTGTAAATAAAGCCTGTGGCAGCCAGGTGCAGTGGCTCACACTTGTAATCCCAGCACTTTGGGAGGCCAAAGCAGGCATATCACTTGAGGCCAGGAGCCTAAGACCAGCCTGGCCAACATGGCAAAACCCCACCTCTAATAAAAACACAAAAATTAGCCAGGCATGGTGGCACAAGCCTGTAATTCCAGCTACGTGGGAG
>PVKP010056556.1:0-10531 GCA_004027715.1 Plecturocebus donacophilus
CTCAGGACCCAGCCAATGCCGCCCGCGCCGCCCACGAACCTCAGAGGCCGTCGACCTGCCAACTGCACCGCGGCCACTCCCGACACGCCGACCGTGCCGCCGATCCCATCCTCGCCTCCGCCGCTGCTGAAGCGCCGCGGAGGCCCCCGACGCGCCGCCTGCGCGCCGCAGACACCTCGGACGCCACGGACACACCGACCGTGCGGCGGACGACCCAGAAGCGCCGACGGCGCCTCGGACGCCGAGGCACCCTAGAGGCTGAGCACGGCGAAAGCCCCCGACGCACCGACCCACGCACCGACCCGCCAACCCTGCCGCGGAGGCTCCCGACGAGCCTACCGCGCCGCCTAAGCCCTCTGCCTCCGGGATGCTGCTGAAGCGCCTCGGACGCCCACCACTCACCTCAGATGCCGACCCCGCCTTGGATGCCGCCGACCCTGCCGCTGACGCTCCCGATGAGCCTACCGCGCCGCCGACAAGCCACCGACAGCCCGCATGCACCGACCGCGCCTCAGACGCCGTCAGCGCGTCGGACGCCGCCATTGCGCCGCGCCGCCGATCCCATCCTCGCCTGGGCCGCCGCTGAAGCACCGCGGAGGCCCCCGACGCGCTGCCTGCGCGCCGCAGACACCTCGGACGCCGCGGACACACGGACCGTGCCGCCGACGACCCCGAAGCGCCAACCGAGCCTCGGACGCCGATGCACCCTAGAGGCTGACGCACGGCGAAAGCCCCCGACGCACCGACCCGCCGACCCAGCCGTGGAGGCTCCCGAAGAGCCTACCGCGCCGCCTAAGCCCGGGACGCCGCTGAAGCGCCTCGGACGCCCACCACTCACCACAGATGCCGACACCGCCGCAGAAGCACCCAACGCGCCGACCTCGCCTTGGACGCCGCCGACCGTGCCGCGGACGCTCCCGATGAGCCTACCGCACCGCCTACACGCCACCGACACCCCGACCGCACCTCTGACGCCGTCAGCATGTCGGACGCCGCCGTCGCGCCGCAGACGCCACTCACGCACCCTAGCCGCCGAGGGCGACCGCGCGGCAGATGCACCGCGGACGCCCCCAATGCGCTGACCTCGACGCGGACGCACCCGACATGCCGACCGCGCCGACCGGCCCACCATGCCATGAAGGCTCCCGACCAGCCTACCGCGCCGCTGAAGTCCTCCTCATCTGGGACGCCGCTGAAGCGCCTCAAATGCCCCCGACGCTCCGCAGAAGCTGCTGACGCCGACAGCGCCGTGGAAGCCTCCAACGCGCCGACCGCGCCGCGGACCCCCGCCGACCGTGCTGCGGACGCTCCCGGCAAGCCTACCGCTCCACCGATGCTCTCCGCATCTGGGACGCCGCTGACGCCCAGCACGCACCACAGATGCCGCTGAGGCCGACCGCGCCGCGGACGCCCAGGACGCGCTGCAGATGCGTCTGAGGCTGACCGCGCCTCGCATGAAGACTACGCCCCGGACGCCGTGGACCCGCCTACCGCGCAGCCGTCGCCGCTGACGCCGTCAGTGCGTGGGACGTCCTCGACGCCGGTCGGAGGCCGCCGTCGCGCCGCGGACACCCCGCATGCGCCGACTGCGCCTCTGACGCCGTCAGCTCGTCGGACGCCGCCGTCGCGCCGCCGGTGCCAGCGACGCACCGTAGACGCCGCCGAGGCCGACCGCGCCACTGATGCCGCGGACCGTGCCCCAAACGCTCCGGACGAGCGTACCGTGCCGCTGATGCCCTCTGTGTCTGGGACGCCGCTGAAGACTCTGGGACGCCCCCGTCGCATCGCGGACGCCCCCGACGCGCTGCAGATGCCGCTGACGCTGACAGCTCAGTGGAAGCCTCTAACGCGCTGACCGCGCTCGGACGCCGCCTTCCGCTGCAGACCCCGCGGACGCCGCATCGTAGACACCGCCGAGACACTGCAGAAGCCGACTGCGCCACCGACGCCATTTGCACCTGGGTCACCGCCGTCCCGCCGCAGATGCCACCGACACGGAGCGCGCTGCGGACGCCCCCGACGAGCCTACAGTGCCACGGACACTCCTGATGCACCGACCGCGCCACCGATGCCGTCCACGCCTGGGACGCGGTCGTCGTGTCGCAGACCTCACCACGGGTGCCGGACCGCAGGTGCAGCAGCTACGGGAAGAACTGCAGAAAGAGAGCCAACAGCTTTAGTGCCCGGGAAACTGAAATACACACTGAGATTTGAAGCCCGGGAGGAAACATCCAGCCCCTAAACCGTAGTCGGAGTCATAAGGAGCACTTGCTTCAGGTGAGTTTACGTGAGTTCAATGAAAAGTAGGCTCCTAGAAGTCTGAAATTTGTTTCTCTAATTTGAAGATATTAATCCACCTGTGTTGGGTACTTGCTCTGTGGAAAAAATTGAGAGTTGGGAATCAACCAGGAGGATTTAAAAGAAATAGAAAATATAATTTGTGAATTAAGATGCTAACAAGTGTAAGAAGCAGTACATAGAGCCCTGACTTAAGCAGTCTTTTGTGAAGTCTTATAAAGACTTAATATTCAGAAAATAGTTATTAAGTCAAACACTTTTCTGGGTGTTGGGAAGGCAAAAGCTTAGCCTGCTGCTCTCCGTTTAATAGAAGAAGGCAAACTGTACAGAAACTTAGGGTGATTTTGATGATAGAATAAAAGTTTTTGTTTGTTTTAAGATGGGATTTCACCGTGATGGCCAGGCTGGTCTTGAACTCCTGACCTCAGGTGATCCACCCACCTCGGCCTCCCAAAGTTCTAGGATTACAGGCGTGAGCCACCGCGCCCAGCCTAGAATAACAGTTTTAAGGGAAAATGGAGCATTAAGAAGAACTGATGGGTTCTGCCGCCTACTCTTAAGCTTCAGTCTCATAGAATCCACTACATTTCATTGTACAATTTATCAAGCAAAAATTAAAAGATTGATTGTCATCGTGTCTAAAATTGATGAAATTGTTTTATTTGGGCCATAAACACCAATAACAATAACTTTCCATTACTCACTGCATATTTTGAAACATTGCTTTGATTTCAAAACTAATTTAAATACTTAAATTTTTCCTAGTTGTCTGTGTCAATGTTCCATTAGTCGTATTCAGTTTTTGTTTAACAGAATTATCTAAAATTAAAAATTAATGAACATTTTGAAAGTCCATATTATTGCAATAAAAAATTTCCAAATTCTTCCACGATTTATTTCCAATGCACCCTTCATATTGCACACCTATAAACAAACTTTCTTCATAAAACAGTTCTGAAGGGGTCTCTTTTCTAAATACTCTGGCATTTTTCTATATGGGGTATGTAATTTCTCCACTACACACTGGATTTAACAATCATTTATGTTTATGAATTTGTCTTTGCAATTCTGTCTTTTCTGTCATCACCTTCCAGAAAAAGGCAAAATTTTAAACCACCGGTTAACATAAGGCTTATGTTTCCCTTCCCTTTATATTACAGACAAATCATCAGTTAACCTGACCAAAGTTAAATGCCTATGTCTTAAGGAGTTGTTTCTTAATATAGTATATACACAATCACATAAACACATTCACACATGTAAGAGTTGTTGTAATCTTGAGTCTGAAATCTGCAGGGGATTTAAGCAGTGGAAAATTTAAAATTTAGCAAGATGTTTATGTTGCAGTCTTGACATACCATTCTGTTTTTTGTTTGTTTGTTTTTGTTTTTGAGAAACCTGTCTTTGCTTATGAGGTCTTCAATTGATTGGACAAAGCCCACTCACATTATAGAGGGTAATATGCCTTACATAAAATGAATAGATTTTAAATGTTAATTGAATCAAAAAATGCCTTCACAGAAACATTTACATTGTTATTTGACCAAAGAACTGGGTGCCATAGCCTAGCAAGTTGATACACAAAGTTACTCACCACATCTACTGTCAGTTCATTTATATGTGTTTGAACATGTTGTTCTTTAATAATAAAAAATGTTTAAGCAATTTGCTCTTCATTTTCTCCCTGGAAATTATATTTATGGTTGAAAGGTTATGGATTATCTCATTATAAATGTCTGCCACCAAAATATGTAACTATTGTTTTAGTTTTAAGTGTTGTGTGATCAAAGTTTATGTTTTAATGTTTGTGTGAGTGATGACTCTGGATATTAAAAAATTTTCTTGATTAAGTTTCCATTGCAAATATTACTGGTATAATTGATGAAAACAGCACAGACCATATATTTTGATAATAATTATCAAACTTTTAAAAGCCAGTTTTATTTAAAATGCATCTCTTAATAGGATAGGCTCTTTTAAAGTTTGATTCAGGAATGAATATTAGTTATTGCAAGATTATTACCTGGTTGTGTAATGAAAAGATAGTTTGGAATGGTAAAAAGGGAGTTTCTAAAATGAGCATAAATAATTATTGCTAAAAGTATTATTAACAGAGAATATGCCTATGCTTATTATGTTCACCTTAGATAATAAGCAAAATAATTAAAGAGTAGGAGCAGTTTTTTCAAGTAATTACAAGAGACTTACTCACAAGGGAATTCCAGGCCTAGGGAAGAGCAAGTGCAGAAAACTAAGGTGGAGGCATCCCTGGTCTGACTGAGGAAGACCGCAGTGACCAAAATGTTTTAGTACAGTGACTGTGATGTTGCATACTCAGAAACATGGTCTAAGAGCCTGCAGATTATGTAGTGTATAGTAGGCCATTTCAAATATTTGTTTTTTTACATGTAATACTTTTTTGGGTTGATCTGATCTGACTTGACATTTTAATAGGATCATGCTGGCAACTATGTGGACAATAGGCTGGAGCAAAGGTGGAAGCACAGTCACAAAGATAGTGCAATAATCCAGGTGACAGATGATGACATAAAGTAAGTGTTTAGCAGTGGTAAAACCTGATTGCAGTAATAGCATCTTTTGACAGAATTTACAGGTGCAGTATGAGAGAAAATGGAGTATCAAAATTGACCTCAAATATTTTAATGTGAGAATCCAGAGGCCACTAACTAAGATAGGAAAGATTTCAAACAAAGTAAGTTTGGGGCAGTATGAATGGATTTTTATGTATTTCCAGAAGATAGAGAAAATGAATATTGTGAGGAAATTAGCTACAATATGGTAGTGATAAACTCAGTAAAATATAATGCAGTATGCTAAAATATAACAGTATAGTATAATTTGCTATAAATGTATAAAGAAGGGAATAATTTAAACAGTTCATAGAAATGAATGAAAACTCTGTCAATCAAAAATTGTGCAAATAACAGCAATAAATAAATCACAGAATTGTGAAAATAGATTAAATAATTTAAAATTTTAATCTAAACACAATTATGTAGAAGTGTTGTAAAAGAAACATGATGTATTGAGAAGGAACAAGACAATGAATTCCTGCATATTGAGGAAACATAGGACTATAAGTTGCCAAAACATATGCTATATACAATCCTATTAGTATCACATCACCTAAGACTTTTCAAAATTGGTCAGATTATATTGACATTTATCTTCATTTTACTTTGAGTGGCATGAAGATGGCAGATGGAAACTTGAATTTTCCTTATCATAAGAGATAATTATGACTAAAATTTTAATATATTTTCTACCACAACTTATTTGCTTGTGCAAATATATAACACATTTAAATATATAGTTAAATATTACTATTATGTAGAATTACAAAGACACGTAATTCTGGTTTTCTTTTTAAAGCAGTTGATATGAATAACTCATTTGTTTACAGTATTCTCATGGATGTCTGAGACGAAAAACCACTAATTATCTATGTAAGCAAAGTGATACCACATTATTTAAAAATAAACATACAAGAACATTCCATGTATATAAGATGGCAGATTATTTAGATGTAGAAAACATTTTAATTGTCAAAGACATTATAAAGTCAGCACAAATGTTAGTAAATTATTCTGGAGTGACACAGACTCTGATATTCAGGCAGATTTCAGGGAATGTAAATAAAATCATTTTGTTTTGTTTCATTTAAAATGGCATTTTGAAATTTAGATTACAAAAGTTTAACTTGTTCATTAAAAAAATATACAGAAAAGCCTATATGAATAGATTAAAAAACAAAAACCCACAGTCCTTTCACACAGGTATTTTGGTGTAATTTTATTCACAATTGGGATCATACATTTTATTGCTTGTTTTGTTAATATATTCATTGTATAAAAATAAAAAATAGATATATTCAGAAACAAAATGTAATATACCAAAATTCCCTTCTCATAGTTATAAATACATTTACAACAGCTTACATATTGTTTGAATATATGTCTTTCTGAATCTTCCCTATTTCTCTCCCTATCTTAATGAATAACATTAATGTGTGGAGCGCTGTGGCTCACGCCCATAATCTCAGTACTTTGAGAGGCTGAGGTGAGAGGATCACCTGAAGTCAGGAGTTTGAGACCATCCTAGCCAACATGGTGAAACTCCGTCTCTACTAGAAATACAAAAAGTAGCCTGGCACGGTGGCAGGTGCCTGTAATTCCAGCTACTCACTCATGAGGCTGAGGCAGAAGAATAGCTTGAACACAGGAGGCAGAGGTTGCAGTGAGCTGAAATGGCGCCATTGCACTCTAGCCTGGGTGACAGAGTGGGACTCCATCTCAGACAACAACAACAACAACAGCAACAATAAAATTAATAACATCATTATTATCATTATTTCCAAGAAGGAGTCTTGCTCTGTCGCCCAGGCTGCAGTGGAGTGGCGCCATCTTGGCTCACTGCAACATCTGTCTCTGGAGTTCAACGGATGCTTCTGCCTCAGGCTTCAAAGCAGCTGGGAACACAGGCAGGTGCTACCACGCCCAGCTAATTTTGTACTTTTAGTAGAGATGGGGTTTCACCATGTTGGCCAGGCTGGTCTTGAACTCCCAATCTCAAATGATTCATCAGCCTCAGCCTCCCAAAGTGCTGGGATTACAGGCATGAGGCACCATGCCTGGCCTCTTTTTATGAATTTTCTTCTCATTTCCAGTATAGCCAGGTACTCCTAATTACCACCTTTGAAAGCAGTTAATTCTCTGTAAAAAAAAAAAAAAAAAAAAAAAAAATATATATATATATATATATATAATAAAATAACGCCAAAACAAATACAACTACACAAAATACCTATGTTTTACTTTGTCTATAGCGTAATCTTCAGATATTTTAGCATGATATTCAAGGCACTTCATGACGTGGCACCAACTTTGATTTCTTGCCTTATTTCCTGCTGCTCACATCAGCCCTGCACTGCTATAGGCAACTGAATTATGTATATGCCTCTTGCTGTTTCATATTTGTGTTTTAATATAGCCCCTTTTTCTACCTGGCAAAATTGTCCTGGTGCTTTCAGGCTCAACTCTCATGACAACTTTTTTAGGAAACTATATTCCTCTAGTTGTAACAGCTAACATCTCCCTATATGTTTTCTGAACCCTTCATAATAGTAAGAGCTGCCATTATTCATCAGGAACTGGACTTGATACCATTAAAAGAAAAACTTCAGCCAAGTTAAATGTAAGGGAGTTTAATTGAGCAATGAATGATTCATGAATCGGGCAGCCCCCAGAATCACAAGAGATTCAGAGAGACTCCAGGGATGCCTTGTGGTCTGAACAAACTTACAGGCAAAGAAAGGCAATGACGTACAGAAATCAGCAGTGAGGTACAGAAACAGCTGAATTGGTTACAGCTAAATGTTCGTCTTATTTGAATACAGTTTGAACACTTAGCAGTGTACAAGTGGTTGAAGTATGGCTGCTGGGATTGGCCAAGACCCAGCTGTTGTTACAGGAGCATATCCTAAGTTAGTTTGCAATCTTGTCTACCTGTTAAGTTAGGATACAGTTTGTCCACAAGGACTTAAATATAGAAGTATGGAGTCCTTCTCAGGTCATATTTAGTTCTCTTCACTAATCCCAAGGCTACTCTACTAAGTAGATAGGATTACACCTTTTTATCAAATAAGATAACTGTCCAAGTTCACTTAGCCAGTAAGTGGATGAGCCACTATTTGACCTCACCCTGTTGTCTCTAAGCCACTAGTCAAGTGTATCTGTCTGGCTCCCCTACTATATTGTGCTTTTGAGGACAAGAATCACGCCCTATTAATTTTGTTTTCCCTACCCTGGCACCAAAAAATCACCTATATTACAGTTAAAACTGTGTGTGGAATTTCACTGCAGTAATTTCAATTAGGCTCCTTAGCCGGAAGTATAACATCACATTATGAACTGAACTTCATGCCCACAAAATTCCTTTGTTGAAGTCTTAGCCTCTAGTACCTAAGAATGTGACGGTATTTAGAGATAGGCCCTTTCCGGAGTTAAGTAAGGTAAAGTGAGGTCATATAAGTGAGCCCTAACCCAGTATGTCTGATGTCCTAAGACGAGGAGATTGGGACAGAGACATGCACAGAAGGACAACCATGTGGACACACGGGAGAAAGATGGTCATCTACAAGCCAAGGAGAGAGGCCTCAGAAGAAATCAACCATACCAACACCTTGAACTTTGACTTCTTGCCTCTAAGCACTTGGTCTGGCATTTTGCTATGACAGCTCCTAGCAACTCATCCAGCTGCTCTGGCCGTGCCCCGCTAACATGCCCCCTATCTGAGTCAGTGTTCTGCTTTGGATTCCTTTTTCTGGGTCTGCAAATATTTTCATTCCTGACTTTTTTTTTAAACCAACCATTCTCCCATTCCTCCCATCACTTTTTCTTTAGAATTGGTATCTTCCTGTATTTTACCCACATATGTGATTTCTCTCTACAACTTTGCTTTCTTATCAGTCCTGTTTTAGCCTTGCTCACCTGATTCTGCCTTTTGACTTTTATTTTAGATTGTTATCTGACTACTATTGCCAGATTTAGCAAACTAAAATTATTTCTTATTTATCTGCAATTCACATTGAACAAGCTGTCCTGTATATTATCTGGCTGCCCTATATCTAACCTTTTGCGTGTCACCATGGCATCAGCATCTTTGTTGTGGCATAATTAATTTCAAAAAGAAAATATTTTACTTGCAGTTTAAAAAAATTAGTATCAGGATTTAGAGCAAAGCATTCAGTTCAAATTCTTCATTTCTGCTGACTTTCCAAGTAGCACATAGCAATTAATTCATTCTATCATGTAAAGTCTTTCTTCATCTGGAAACCATTAGTGAGTTCCTTGTCAGACCTAGCTGAGAAAGGAAAGACTTAATCCCATTCGATTTGCAATCATCAGCTGCATAACGATGTGTCGCTCAACATGAACTGTATATACAAGGATGGTTTCATAAGATATGTTTAGATACACAAAATTATTTACTCGTGTTATAATTGCCTACAGTATATGGTACAGTAACACGCTGCACAGGTTTGTAGCCTAGGAGCAACAGGCTATATATACTGTATAACCTAGGTGTGTAGTAGGCTCTACCATCTAGGTTTTTGTGAGCATACTCTATGATATTTGCTCACATAATGACAAAATTGCCAGATGACTCATTTCTTAGAATGTAACCCTGTCATTAAGGGACTCATGACTATGTCCGTCTACCCAGTTCCTCTAAATTTTTAGGCTCTTTGCTATTTTTCAGATTCATCATGCTTCCTCCAACCAGAACTGAGGCAATATCAAAATGCTAGTTTGTTTCATTTGCCATCTTTGTAACCCTCTCCATCCCCACCCCCAGTTCCAAGGAGTGTTTTTCCATTCATTCCTTTGCTATGAGCAGTTGGAAATGTATCCACAAGCCATTTACAAATCCCGCTTCATAACTCTATTCCCCACCCCAGTATTGGCATCTTCTACAAACAATTCTTTTGGAAAAAGAGGCTCAATTCTTTACCAACTTCATAAAGCTATTCTGTAAATAAACCAGTTTTTTTGCTTGTGATTCGCTTTTTATTCAAAGAGCTGAATCAATAGTGTGTTTTGTGACTCTGCTTAAAGGAGACACAGTTAAGAAGTTTAATGGAGACAGCATGGGCCATACAGCAGTTGCCCAGCTCCGTAGATGTCAATTAACTCCCCAATGTCCCCTTTAAGACAGATGTTCCCTAGGAAACTTGCCAAAACACATGCATGTTCTGTTAGCAGTGAAGAAGTTAAATAGAAAGCTACTTCCTCCCTTCCCTGAATGCATGCTTGAAAATCAGAAACTATAATTAAATGCATATGTGGCATTTTTCACAATATGTTAGGTTGGTGGTTCTAATTATTATCATATGTACCATATTTGATCTGGTAGAACATGTGAAAATGTTTATATACTTTTACATTATGGTTTAACAACACTTATAAACATTTAGGTACAAAAGGATTATAAATTATCCTTTGGATATATCCTAAGGATTATAAATTTTGTTAAAGGCATTGAATTACTGTCAAAAAGAGAGAAACTTTAGCAATTATCCCTGTATTTTTTGCAAACCTTTTGTCACAGAACAAACTGTTTCAGAAAGTAAAACTGTAGGAGAACACAAATTGAGGAAATGAGACTGAAATGTGTCAAATAAACAGAATATATTTTGTAGGAGCAGTCTTTT
>PVKP010056557.1:0-10525 GCA_004027715.1 Plecturocebus donacophilus
GGACTTCAGACTATACTACAAGGCTACAGTAATCAAAACAGCATGGTACTGGTACCAAAACAGAGAGATAGACCAATGGAACAGAACAGAGGCCTTGGAGGCAACACGGCATATCTACAACCATCCGATCTTTGACAAATCTGACAAAAACAAGCAATGGGGAAAGGATTCTCTGTTAAACAAATGGTGTTGGGAAAACCGGCTAGCCATGTGCAGAAAGCAGAAACTGGACCCCTTCCTGACACCTTACACTAAAATTAACTCCAGATAGATTAAAGACTTAAACATAAGACCTAACACCATAAAAACCCTAGAAGAAAATCTAGGCAAAACCATTCAGGACATAGGCGTAGGCAAAGACTTCATGACTAAAACGCCAAAAGCATTGGCAACAAAGGCCAAAATAGACAAATGGGACCTAATCAAACTCCACAGCTTTTGCACGGCAAAAGTAACAGTCATTAGAGTGAATCGGTAACCAACAAAATGGGAAAAAATTTTTGCAGTCTACCCATCTGACAAAGGGCTGATATCCAGAATTTACAAAGAACTAAAACAGATTTACAAGAAAAAAATACAAGCCCATTCAAAAGTGGGCAAAGGATATGAACAGACACTTTACAAAAGAAGACATACAGGAGGCCAACAAACGTGAAAAAATGCTCATCATCACTGGTCATTAGAGAAATGCAAATCAAAACTGCATTGAGATACCATCTCATACCAGTTAGAATGGCGATCATTAAAAAATCTGGAGACAACAGATGCTGGAGAGGATGTGGAGAAATAGAAATACTTTTACACTGTTGGTGGGAGTATAAACTAGTTCAACCATTGTGGAAGACTGTGGCGATTCCTCAAGGACCTAGAAATAGAAATTCCATTTGACCCAGCAATCCCATTACTGAGTATACATCCAGAGGATTATAAATTGTTCTACTATAAGGACACATGCACACGAATGTTCATTGCAGCACAGTTTACAATACCAAAGACCCGGAACCATCCCAAATTACCATCAATGATAGATTGGAGAGGGAAAATGTGGCACATATACACCATGGAATATTATGCAGCCATCAAAAATGATGAGTCCGTGTCCTTTGTAGGGACATGGATGAACCTGGAAACCATAATTCTCAGCAAACCGACACAAGAACACAAAATCAAACACCGCATATTCTCACTCATGGGTGTTGAACAATGAGAACCCATGGACACGGAGGGGAGCACTACACACTGGGGTCTGTTGAGGGGAAATAGGGGAGGGACAATGTGGCGTGGGGAGTTTGGGAGAGAAAGCATGGGGAGAAATGCCAGATATAGGTGAAGGGGAGGAAGGCAACAAGTCACACTGCCACGTATGTATGCAACAATATTGCATGTTCTTCACATGTACCCCAAAACCTAAAATGCAATAAAAAATAAAATTAAAATATGGTAGGGACATTATAGAGATTTTTGCTGTCATTATTTTATTAGTAGTAGTAGTAGTAGAATTTTTTTTTCAAGTTAATGTAGCCATTCACTGAAGGATATCTAGGATCTAGGGAGAAATAAGGATGGACTGTTTCTATTTGAGTGGAAGGTATGTTGGGGATGAGCAATTTCTGAAAGTCTAATCTCTAGCCAAACTGCACAAAAATATTTTTAATGGATTTGCATGATGTCGAGAAGATGAGGGTGTAAAGCATGCTCTACAATTGCCGAACCTAATTCTTAGTTTCTCACTACGACTTACTCTATTTCCTTTTAAAAAAACAGCTCCCTTGAACTCATTCTGTGTATTTCCTGCCCTTTGAAAGAATAGCTCTCAGAATATCTCCATCTCCTGTTTATCATGTTTTATTTCACCTTCCCTAGCTTGCTTTTCCTGCTGCATTTAAAAGATTATTCCTTGTCAATAAAGCTTAAAGAAAACACTAGTTCTTGGGCTATATGGAACTATTCTTTTGAACCCAAGGAAGTTGATGTTTTCAGAATGTTAATTTTTGTGTTAATTCAAAGATAGAAAGAACCATATACTCTGGTGGGAATTCTGCCCCAATAAACTGTGTGTGAGTGGATTAGGACCAAACTTTGTTTTGTTTCCACCAAACCTAATTCAGCCTGTGAAACCCCTTGTCTGCTCATCTTCACCATCACTTTACGCAGTGTTCATTGTCTCTGTT
This sequence comes from Plecturocebus donacophilus, assembly GCA_004027715.1. Classification (NCBI taxonomy): domain Eukaryota; kingdom Metazoa; phylum Chordata; class Mammalia; order Primates; family Pitheciidae; genus Plecturocebus; species Plecturocebus donacophilus. The sequence goes on from PVKP010056557.1 coordinate 2,172, forward strand.
GGGTTTACCTCATTTTCTCCGAGTTTTTCTATTTTGGAATCAGCCACTCTAGTTCCCTGTGCTGTGAATTTTATTTCTCCTTTTCAGTTTTGAAGGTTATATTTATAAAATATTAAATATCATTGCCAGTTTCCTCTCCCTTTTTCCATGGAAGCATGTAAGTGTTTTCCACCTTAACCTTCTTGAAGGGTAAAGAAAATGTACACTGAACTCAGTTTACACCAGGAAACTGAACCTAAAATTAAAGAATTGACTGTATGATAGGGCATTTGTGTAAAAGTTCAATTCCATCAGAAATGTTTTAAAGTTCATAAGATGTGGTTATTTTTCTCATTTATAGAAAGGAAATGGAAGGTTGATGACGTGTTAGAGAGCAGCCAGGAAAATGAAGATGACCATTTTTGGGAGCTTCTATTCCACAACAACAAAACAGTAAGTGCAGAAAGTGGAGATAAAGAAAGGAAAACTTTCAATTTGGGCACAGACCCTGTTTCTTTAAGAAATTATCCCTATAAAATATGTGACTCATGTGAAATGAGTTTGAAAAATATTTCAGGCTTAATTATTAATAAAAAGAACTGTTCCAGAAAGAAGCCTGATGAGTTTAATGTATGCGAGAAATTGCTCCTTGACATTAGGCATGAGAAAATTCCTTTTGGAGAGAAATCTTATAAATATGATCAAAAAAGGAATGCCATTAATTATCACCAGGATCTCAGTCAGCCAATTTTTGACCAACCTTTTGAGCATAATGAAAATGGACAAGGCTTCCATCATGAGACAGCTTTTTTAACAAATAAGAGATCTCAGATAGGAGAGACAGTCTGTAAATATAATGAATGTGGAAGAACATTCATTGAAAGTTTAAAGCTCAATGTATCTCAAAGAACTCATTTGGAAATGGAGCCATATGGATGCAGTATTTGTGGGAAGTCCTTCTGTGTGGATTTAAGATTTGGACATCAGAGAGTTCTTACAAACGACAATCCTTATGAATATAATGGATATGGGGAAATCTTCTGTGACAACTCAGCTTTCATTATCCATCAGGGAGCATACACAAGAAAGATTCTCCGTGAATATAAAGTGAGTGACAAAACGTGGGAAAAGTCAACTCTCTTAAAACATCAGATAGTACACATGGGGGGAAAGTCTTATAATTACAATGAAAATGGGAGTAATTTCAACAAGAAGTCACATCTTACCCAGCTTCGCAGAGCTCACACAGGAGAAAAAACCTTTGAATGTGGTGAATGTGGGAAAACCTTCTGGGAGAAGTCAAATCTTACTCAACATCAGAGAACACACACAGGAGAGAAGCCCTATGAATGTACTGAATGTGGGAAAGCCTTTTGCCAGAAACCACACTTGACCAACCATCAGCGAACACATACAGGAGAAAAACCCTATGAATGTAAGCAGTGTGGAAAAACATTCTGCGTGAAGTCAAACCTCACTGAACATCAGAGAACACACACAGGGGAGAAGCCCTATGAATGTAATGCATGTGGGAAATCCTTCTGCCACAGATCAGCCCTCACTGTCCATCAGAGAACACACACAGGGGAGAAACCCTTTATATGTAATGAATGTGGAAAATCCTTCTGCGTGAAGTCAAACCTCATTGTACATCAAAGAACTCACACAGGGGAGAAACCCTATAAGTGTAATGAATGTGGGAAAACCTTCTGTGAAAAATCAGCTCTCACTAAACATCAGAGGACTCACACAGGGGAGAAGCCGTATGAGTGTAATGCATGTGGGAAGACCTTTAGTCAGAGGTCAGTGCTCACCAAACATCAGAGAATTCACACGAGGGTGAAAGCTCTTTCAACATCCTGAATGTTAGAAGCCTTCATACACCTGTGAAATTTGTTACATAGTTTCAAAAAAGGAGATTAGAGAAAGCCAAAGAATGCCAGAAACTTGTAGAAAATGACTTCTTGTTTGACTATGTGAAAGCTTTCAAGAAAAACTAAAACTTTTCATTGGCAAATTTGTACTTAAGGGAATCCTATTCATCTAAGTAATATGGTAAAAATCTTTATCTAGAATTTGTGTTGTTTAGTGTTATATTCCAGATGTGATACCAAAATTTTATTGTAAATATAATGGACAATATTCATTTATACCCATATTCACAGTAGAATCTGAAGCTTATAAAAGTTGAATGACAGCAGTATTAAACATGTATGTGAAGAGTCCCTGATGTTTGTAGACCTTATGTTAGTATGCTAATGTAATAAATTTGAGTATGCTTGATTTGTATATTGGAGCTCAACATGATTGTGCGGAGGAAATACGTACCCTTAATTGAGTAACTACTATGATATGTGTTAATATTTTCTATACTAAATACCACTGGTGTCTTTATAGGTTGATATATATATATGTGTATGTTTGTGTATATATATGTGTGTGTATATGTAAATATATATTTCTGCACACATACTTAAATATAGTGATGTGCTAGTATAACCTCATACTGACTTAAAAGTGCTGCTGATTGTTAAATTTTAAGGAATTTTGTGAGCCAGTTATTAAAGTCAGTCATTATTTAAAATATGTAAACTTACAGTCAAATTGAAAACAAAGGTAATAAATACTCAGCATTCATCACTTCCTAATTATTTGGCTGCATTTCACTATTACCTTGGTTGTTTTACTTATTTAATCTATGTGATGAAAATACCATGTAATTATGTGCACTGCACATCTATCTCTTCCCAACTCCACATTCAGTGCTGTCTTGTTGGTAGCTTGGACTTAGTGGGAGTATTTACACCATGGAAATTGACAAACTATAAATCAGGGTTTTCATTTTCTCAGAGAACTTGATGTCATTACAGCACATCACTGTGGATATATGAAAACATATTTGGCAATACAAACTGCATACCCCCTTTTCTATTTCCTGACGTAAATAAATGGCTATGGCCATTTATAGCTGAACTGTGTCTTCAAGAAAGAAGTCAAAAATATTTTTGTGAGGTTTTTAACTACCTCTGAATCTGTCCTACTCTAAATACTACGAGTCTCTTTGTAGGTTGGCTGGTATATGTTTTTAGTGAAATATTTCTTTTTATTTTTTGAGACGGAGTCTTGCTCTGTCACCAGGCTGGAGTGCAGTGGCCGGACCTCGGCTCACTGCAACCTCTGCCTCCTGGGGTCACGTGATTCTCCTGCCTCAGCCTCCTGAGTAGCTGGGACTACAGGTGTGTGCCACCACACCCAGCTAATTTTTGTATTTTTAGTGGAGATGGGATTTCACCATGTTGGCCAGGATGTTCTCAATCTCTTGACCTCGTGATCCACTCACCTCAGCCTCCCAAAGTGCTGGGAGTGAGCCACTGCACCTGGCCCAGTGAAATATTATTTCACAAAGAACTATATCACATACCTTTCCTGACTGTTTCCTGGCATATATGCATGAATATGGTCATTATTGAACTATCACTTCAGTAAGGAAGTTAAACATAGTTTTCTGACATTTTACAGCTACCTCTGGGTCATTCTGTAATGTAAATGCTGTCAATAATAATGTTTTTAGCTAAATTATGCAAAGGTTAACATCAGTTATAAACAGTAATACTGCACTTCTCAAATAAAAAGTGGCGGTATATAATGAAAGTCCCTTTTCATACCCTTCGTACTTTATTGTGTATCTGTTTAGGCATGGTCTATATAACACTAGTTCTGCATATTAGTATTGTAGAGTGTCTCTGCCTCCTTTGTCCTGTTGTCTCCTTTGCCTCCTTGGAACACATTGGTCAGCAGTTCTAAAAGACACTGCCCACACACCATGGCCATTCCTTACCTCATCCTTGCTGAGCTAAATTTTATATTTTTGTGCATCCTTCTCCCAAAGACTTAGGTGGTAAGTCCAGATTAGTCAAAGCTAATCATGGAAATTCCATTTCAATGATTTTGTTGGGGTGAACTTGGGAGCAAAGATGTTTGGAAAGTATTCTGTAGTACTTCTGGGAAAGATCTCCTTGATAAAACATTGTCATGACACGAGAAGGGACTTTTCCTCTTCTGCTGGGCTTTTTGATGTCTGTACATGGTATTGGCTTATTGTTTATATCTCTGAAGGGCAGTATCCTGAAGATAACAGTGCACAAGGTGGGAAAAGCTGGCTCAGAGGTGACATGCTCCCTTGTGAAGCTGCTCTGCTCTCTGTACCTGCTGTCTGCTGGGATTTCGTATAACCTGCAATAACTGTTTTTTTATTTGGTCTTAGGGCTGTCTCATACTTAGAGCTGAAGGCATTCCAGCTGACACAGAGGAATATTTTTCGAAATGTTAATGTTCTATACAGTAATTAGGGGGAAGAATTATTTCCTTTGACAAGTTAATATAAAGATGGCTGTTTGTATCAGCCATCATTCTTTCTGGTCGAAAACAGAATTCTCCAACTAAAAATATTTTAATGGCAGACTGATTACAGTGGTGTGGGCCAGAAACAAGGGATATTAAAACACTCAGAGACTTGTATCAGCAGGAAGCTATTGCTATTCTGAGGCTTGAAGTGGCAAGGATGGAAACATTGTTACTAGAGCCCAGTAGAACTGCTGTCATGGAGGAGGCACTACCTTGTAAGAGATATCATTACTACCAGAATTATGCCAAATTGCTGGTGCCTCTCTTTGGAGAAACCAAATAGATACATCTGCAGAAGAGCCCAAGTGAACACAGAGAAGGGTGGAGAGAGAATATGGGAAGAGAAATAGAGAATAAGCATCATAGTGTTTTTCATTTCTGAATTCCTATGTAGAAGGCTCAGTGTTAGAAATAAAGTTACTCTACTAGTTGAAAGTTAAGTGTTTTGGTTTGTTCTGCTTTCCTATTGGTGTAAGTAAACTCCCTTTGGAACCAGACAAATATGTCTCCTTCAACATGTATGAAGCAGATATTATATCAAATCACATTATTCGTACTTCTCCATGGTGTTCCTTATTGTATGTGGTGTAAGGTATTCTTCCGAATAAATAGCCAGTTGTCCCTGCACTGTTTGATTAATTCACCCTTTCCCATGTTGATTTGATATATTTTTATTATGTACTTCAATATGTGTTGTGACTATTGCTTTAATTTGCTCAATGCAACTTTTCTAGATTCTTTTAGTAATATAACTGGTCATTGTGATCATGGGGTGGCATTTACCCCAATCCTGGCTTCACAGAATACTGTGTCTTCATGGCCTCCATGTTTGTATTGATCCACAAATGATCATTTGTTACAAAATAGACCAGTGACAACCCATCCTAGAATATTTTTATTGGGAGGTCACCATAGACTGGATGGTTTGTGTTCTTACTGCTGCCAGCAGTCATATTGAGAAAGTACATTTGGTCTATAATCTTTTGAAAGTCGGTTCTCAACACAAACATGAAAAAGGAAAAAAAAAAAAAAGAAGTTCTATAAAGGAAATTATCTGGGCTGGGTGCAATGGCTCCCCCCTGTAATCCCAGCATTTTGGGTTGCCACGTTGGGCAGATCAGGTGAGGTCAGAAGTTCAAGACCAACCTGGCCAACATGGTGAAAGCCCACCTCTACTAAAAATACAAAAAGAGAAACGTAAGCCAGGCATGGTGGCCAGTAACTGTAGTCCCAGCTACTTGGGAGGCTGAGGCATGAGATTCCCTTGAACCTGGGACGTGCAGTTTGCAGTGAGCTGAGATCACACTACTGCTCTCTGGCCTGGGCAACAGTGTGAGACTCCATCTCAAATAAATAAATGAATTAATTAATAGATGAATGAATTAACAAAAAAGGAAAAAGAAAAGGAGATGGCTGTGATAAGCACCATAAAGTAAAATCAAAATAGGAAAAGTTGTCAGAGATGTATATGATTTGATTTTAGACAGAATGGAGAGGAAAAGATCTCACTGAGCAGGCTACATTGAGAGAGGAGTGATGTGGATAATATCTCAAAGCAGAGTGTGTGTTCACATGTGTGTATCTGACACATGCAGGTAAACCAAAAACTTTATATGAAAGATTCTGTTTCATGAGACACTTACCCTAATTAACTGTAATGTACTTTGATATTTTCTCTTGTACTGCATTCTATTAAAATAAATACTTTTCCCCATATAATACACTGATCTCACAACCAACAAATAGTTTACCCTCTAGTGTACTCATGTTTAAACTAGGACTAGAATTGCTCAGTCATAGATTTGTGGTTTCTGAAATGACTGATCACTCCCAGTGCCTGGAAATAGTTTTCTGATAAACTCTGAAGGGCCTGTTTTTGGAATTGGGTCTATTTTCTGTCTTGAACTCGCCCTCCCCTGGTCTATTGGGCCCTGTCACTTCACACCCAACCTGTATTTAGCAGGGAAATGTGGAACCATTGCTTCTGGGAGGATTCAGCCCATGGGTGTACTTGATGCCTTCAATCCCTACACCTGTTTGCTGCTGGCAACCAGAGACTGTGGCTGTGACTGCCCTGGATGCTTTCCTTCTGTCTCTTTTTTTACTGAGGAAGACTTACCTATTCCCATTCCGATTTTTCCACTAATTCTTCCTCTGTTTCCCAGTGACTTGACACTGCACACTCAACCTCCTCCCTTTTATCTGAGGAACTCCATCTCCCTCTTCCTAATCTACCACTCTTCTCAGATTTTGCATTCCCAGGCATCCCTTTCAGACAACAAAGAATCAGTGTCTTCTCTTAGATACTACTTGTAAAGAACAAGGTCTCAGATACTTCGGGAGGTGAGAACTGATGATTAATATGAAGCTATCTCTAGTTTTGTGCACTGGCAGTATCGTAGCCAATGAGGTTTATCTGAGGCATGATTATTGTTAATTGAAAACTTTTCCCAATACCTCGCCATGACGATTTGAAATATAGTCAGCATTGGCAATTTTTGGCATTCTCTACAGAGACTTAATCTATTAAAAAAAAAAATACGAAGCTATCCCATGTTTGGAGTCCATACTTCGGTATGGCCAATACTCTGGAATTGTTTTCTTTATCTACAGAATGGGGGTAGTTATCCTCTCTACAAGAGTGGGACTTAGCCCTAAGCTTGCTTTCAGTAACAGCCAAAAATTTTCGCTTTACCAATCCCCTAAAGGAAGCCCAAGACCTCCGAAAAGAAGAGAACAGTCAGAATTTCTTCAACTCAGACCCCTAGTAAAGGCTTGCCCTATTCCTGTGAATCTCTGATAACATCTCTTAAAACAGAAAAGGAAGTTGGAGAAGCTTGGCAGCCATGACTGGTACCCATGACATGGTAGACTTTCTTAGCTTTCTCAGGTCTGGATGCCCCTATGCTGATGTCCGCACCAGCTGCACTTACTGGGAGAATATTCTTTGGAATTTGACAGATGAGTTCTCTTCAACCCACCCCACCCACATATTGTTCACTTCCCTAAAGTAACTTGGTTTTCAGTTCATTCTAGGCCTTTTCCATGCATTATAACCAATATATATGTGCATGTAGAGAATTTATAATATACTGGAGTCTTATGGGCATTTGAATTTTACAAATCAGAAATATGGTTAGAATATTAATAAAGTGCTAGATTACATGTCAAAGCATAAAATAGTCCATTTCCAAATCATTTTTTGTTGCCTGGAATTAGATCTAGGCGTGGCCAGAGAGTTGTAAGTTGTATTTTTAATTGCTTCTAAAGAGAAATAAATAGTAGGAAATTAACTGTGGATGAATTGATACTACTATTACACATGGCTTTTAGCTTTCTCAGATGATTTGGTGATTTGTATGGATATTATTGTTATATTACTACAATTAAAAATATTTTAAAGTTCCTATAAAAATGTTAACCTAAGTTTTCAAGCTGGTAATGTTAGTGATGGTGATGAAAAACATTACTGAACATCAATAACTTTAGAAGAGGAGTTAGATGCTATCAAAGGCTTTGAAAGACTTTATGAAACAACATGGAGTTAGTTTAGTAGGTAATGATGAGGAAATAATACTTGGAAAACAGACATTAAAATCACTGACATGACTTTACCACAGAAGTCACAGGGTTACACTCTCTGAAAATGTGTTTTCCACTTATTTACATGAGAAAATTAGTGGGGAAAATAATACTTTCTGTTACCTGTGTGTTGTGATAGTTTTGTCAGGAGCTTTTGGTTTATTTTGACCTCTTTCAGTGTCCTTTTAGGATACATACACAAACACTCTTACACAATGGAAGTATTATATATATATATGTGGTGAACTCATTTACAGTATATAATTAAGTTTTCCATGTTAGTTTTTCTACCCTTACCTGATCATTTTTAACAACTACTTAGAATTTCTTTGAGGGATCAACAATATTTTACCTGCACCCTATTAGTGGCTCACTTTTAGGTAGCTTCC
>PVKP010056558.1:0-10501 GCA_004027715.1 Plecturocebus donacophilus
TTAATAATTCTATAGATTATATATATAGAATTAATATTATATGTAATCTTTGTATATATATATTCTTAATTATTGAGCTACTTTAAATAAAGCATGTCAAACCTAAAATTTCTTTAAATTTTTGTTTGTAGTGTTAAAAGATCACTGAAATTGGATGGCCTGTTAGAAGAAAATGTAAGTATTTGCTTAAGAGTTTGTCATTGCATAAGACTGTGTTAACTACTGATTTACCTTGTTAAATATTAAAATTGTCAAGACACAGTGTGATATAACTGTGATTGGTACACCATTTTCTGCACATAATATACTTTAGTTTTTGTAAATCTAACACGTGGAAGTTTCTGGCCAGCTTGAGGTATTCTGTTAAGAAACAAATTAATTACTTAAAAACCTTAATGAAATAATTTAGTAGAAATTAATTCACTATTTGTGGAAAAAAATAGTCTGCCACTTAAATGTGCAAGAAACAATATGGGACAATGACAGTACTTTTAATCTGCATACTATAATCTAAAATGAAATTAAAGCATTACCAGCATTTTTACATCAAAAATGTAATTACTTTCCCCAGCTATGCTGGCATGGATTAAACAACATAATACTAACATTGTAATACATTGCACCATGGTTATCACAATGAAAATTAAATTGTACTGTTGCCGTTACTTTTTGTAAATTGAGTTGTAGTACATTCCCAGTGCCAGCATATCATGACATATGTTAGTTTATTATCTTTTCATACCAACTATGGATCTAGATACAAACACTAATACTGAGAGACTTATGACCTCAGTAATGTTAAATACAGGTAAGTTGGTGAGAAAGTAAATGAAAACAAATAGCTAGTCAATAAATAGGCTCCTCCAAATTCACATATAAGTGCCATTTCAATAAATGGGTTTTATATGGAATTTTTCTTTGGAAGACTCACTGGTATTTAACAAAACAGAAATTTACCATTTAGAAAACTTCCTACATGCTTTTTTAAAATTTTTAAACAAAGATGGCAAAGTACTGCAATGACACTAAAAAAATCATTAACAGTATAATTAGCAATTTAGAATACCATTATCCAACTTGTTCCATGCAGAATGCAGCTGTGACTGTAATTCTGCATCTGTTTCTTTGGTCAGAATGGTATTTTGGTAGATGAGTAGTCCAGCTTGAAATGAAATACTGTTCTTTCCTGCCCCAAAGCTGTTCTTTGGGAGATGGTAGCATTGTTTAAATGGAAAAGAGTGACCATTTCAGAATCCATTCTCTTCATGAAGTAAATTGTCATCATGGCAGGCTTTCTATGTATTTTTTCTTCAGATGAAGATGTGTCAAGGTAGCCAGTGCCACAGCTAATATCCTGTATTAGAAAAATACATTGTTATATTTGGTCCAGTTCTGTACCTTTAAACAGAAATTAAATTGATTTAAGCTTGTACTAACTGATTTAGTAGTACCAGTTGATTTAGCTTGGTACTACATGGTCACACTTGCCTGAAGGAGGTTCCTAGCCTGGGCCTTTCTATTTCCTGACCAATTTCTGGTATCTTCAGCTTTGTCCTCTTGCCTTATCATTTGTTTGTAGCTCTATATTTTACATCTTAGAGCTAACAGCTTTTGTTCTGTTCTAGTGTTAAGTCTGGACTTCTCTCCATGACTACATACACACTTCATCTACTGTAGTAACAATTTAGCCCTGAAGCAACCTGGATCCCAGTTATCTACCCATGTGGTCCATGGTCCCATTGAGGCTGCCTTCGCCCATGTAAAAGGAAACTGGCCTTTAAAAATATATACCTACAATTTTAGGAGTACTTAATTGTTATGAAGCTATAGTGGAACTAGTAGCAACTTTGTGGTCATTTTGCCTTACCAATGTTGCTGAAGGAGGAAGACTCTGGTATCTAAGGGAAGGAGATGACCCTTATATGCCAGTTGGTTGAGGTGGAACCTGTTCATTCTAAGCAGTGGCCATATCCAGAGATATTTGGAACTCCTAACTTCAAGTATTCCTAATGCAGTTACAGATCTTCATGGAGATTAATGCTCCATGATGTTTGGACAAGGCTCAAATGCCATTTTCTTTTGCCTCTTGATATGGTTTGGCTGTGTCCTCACCCAAATCTCATCTTAAATTGTACTCCCATAATTCCCATGTGTTGTGGGAGGGACACCTGGTGGGAGATAATTTGGATCCTGGGGGTGGTTTCCCCCATACTGTTCTCGTAGTAGTGAATAAGGCTTACGAGACCTGATAGTTTTATCAGGGATTTCCACTTTTGCATCTTGCTCATTTTCTCTTGCTGCTGCCATGTAAGCAGTGTCTTTTGCCTGCCACCATGATTCTGAGGCCTCCCCAGCCATGTGGAACTATAAGTCCAATTAAACCTCTTTTTCTTCCTAGTCTTGGGTGTATCTTTATCAGCAGCATGAAAACAGACTAATACACCTCTTCTAATGGGGGAAGCAGAGATATGGACCATACCCTGGATTCTTTCTATAATATACGGAATGTATACTGCCAGTACCACGATTTGCTGAGCCTCACAAATTGTTCGGTGTTAAAAGGAGGTGAACAAGTTTCCATTTTATTATCATCTACAATATTTGGGCTGCTTGAGTTGTTGCTCTCCAAGCATTGTTTCTAGATGGATTTTCAGAAATAAAGATGAATAATGTATTACAAACTGTTGCCAAGGGCAGTCCAGATGAATTTATATGGACAACTGGCTACCTGGCCATATACTGACCCAGCTTGACCCAGTCTTTTTCAGGCCACTTCAGAGAGGGAATAGAAGATGCTACAATTGGGAAGAGAAGAGCATACTTCTTACCAAGGCCAGCTCAACAGTAGTGCTGCAGGTTTTGTTGGGGAGGTTTACTGATTTATATATAGATACCCAGCCTAGAGTTCTCCATTACTATTGATAAGACACCTTTATTTTTTTCTTTGAGACAGGGTCTTATTCCCTTGCCCAGGCTGGAGTACAATGGTTTGATCACAGCTCACTGCAGCCTCAACCTTCTGGGCTCAAGCAATCCTTTCACCTCAGCCTTCTGGGTAGCTGGGACTACAGGAATGGACCCCTATCCTCAGTTAATTTTTTGTATCTTTTTTTTTTTTTTTTTGAGTTTCACTCTGTCGTCTAGGCTGGTCTCAAACTCCCGAGCTCAAGCAATTTACCCATCTTGGCCTCCTAAAGTACTGTGATTACAAGCGTGAGGCACCATGCCTGGCAGTAAGACACTTCTAAGTCAGATTATTCCCATGGCCTAATGTCATCTGTCCAATTCTAGAACATTTCTCTCACCCCAAAAAGAAGCCCCATACCTGTTAGCGGTTAGTCTCAATTTCCTCCTCTCCCCATCCCCTGGAAACCACTCATCTACTATCTGTCTCTATAGATTTTCTTATTCTGAACATTTCATATAAATGGAATCATAATTTATGTCTGGCTTCTTATATTTAGCATAATATTTTCAAGATTCAATTTACATATTTTTCTTTTATTGTCCTTTTGATGTCATGTCCAAGACACTGTGTTTAATCCATGGAAACAGATTTTTATCTATGTTTCTTTCTAAGAGTTTTATGGTATTAACTTTTTCATTTAGGTCTTCCATTTTGAGTTAATTTTTGTACATTGTACAAGGGTAGGGACTAGATTCATTCTTTTTTTTTTTTTTGGAGACAGAGCCTCACTCCGTTGCCCATGCTGGAACGCAATGGCATGAACTCAGCTTACTGCCACCTCCACCTCCCAGGTTCAAGCAGTTCTCCTGCCTCAGCGCCTGAGTAGCTGGGATTACAGGCACATGCCACCATGCCTGGCTAATTGTTGTATTTTAGTAGAGTCGGGTTTTCACCATGTTGGCCAGGCTGGTCTCAAACTTTTGATCCGCCCGCCTCAGCCTCCCAAAGTGTTGGGATTGTAGGCATGACCCACTGCACCTGGCCTAGATTCATTGTTTTACATGTAGATATCTGGTTGCTGAAACAGATACCCACATGTGAAAAAAAAATGAATCTCATCCCTACCATTTGCTGAAACTACTGTTCTTTCCTTTATTGAACGGCCTTGGCACCTTTGTTAAAAATCAAGTGATCATAAATGTATGGATTTATTTCAGAATTCCCAGAGAGATTCCATTTGTCTATCTATATATATATGTGTTTATGTTACTACCATATAGTCTTCATTACTGTAAGTTTCAAAGATTAAAAAAATTTTAATTATAAGTTTGAAATTAGGAAGTATGAGACTTCCAACTTTGTTGTTCTTTTTCAAGATTGATTTGGCTATTCCATATCCTTTGTAATTCCATATGAATTTTGGAATCAGTCCACTTCTGAAAAAGAAAAGGAATTGGAACTTTGTTAAGGATTATATCAAATTTGCAGATTCAGTTGGGAAATTTAGTCTTAACAATAATAGTAAGTCTTCCAAACCATGAATGTGAGATATAGTTCTAATATCGCTTAATGTGTTTCAATAATGTTTTATAGTTTTCAGTATATAAGTCTTGTACTTTTTTGATTAAATTTATCCCTACATATTTTATTCTTTTTGTGCTATTATCAATGGAATTGTTTTATAATTTCATTTTTAGATTAGTCATTGGTAATGTATAGAAATACAACTGATTTTTACATATGGAGTATATATCCTGCTGTTTGCTGAACTGATTTATTAGGATTAGTAATTTGGGGATTTTCTTTTTTTGAGATGGAGTCTCTTTCTGTCACCAAGGCTGGAGTGCAATGGCGCAATCGCTTCTCACTGCAACCTCCACCTCCTAAGTTCAAGAGATTCTCCTGCCTCAGCCTCCCAAGTAGCTGGGACTATAGGCGTGTGCAACCACACCTGGCTAAATTTTGTATTTTTAGTAGAAACAAAGTTTCACCACATTGGCCAGGCTGGTCTCAAAACTCCTGACCTCAGCTGATCTGCCTGTCTCAGCCTCCCAAAGTGCTGGGATCACAGGCGTGAGCCATGGCTCCCTGCCCTATTTAGGGTATTCTATATATAAGATCATGTCATCTGCAAGTAGGGATAGTTTCCCTTTTTCTTTTCCAATCTATGCCTTCTATTTCTTCTTGCCCTTTGCTTTGGTCAGAACCTCCTGAACAATGTTAAGTAGAAGTGGCAAGAGCAGACATCCTTTTCATCATTAAGTGTGATGTTACCTCTGAGTTTTTCATATGTGTCTTTTATCAGATTGAGAAAATTCTGTTCTATTACCTAGTATGTTGAGTGTTTTTTTTTTAATTTTATTGCATTTTAGGTTTTGGGATACATGTGAAGAACATGCAAGATTGTTGCGTAGGTACATACATGGCAATGTGGTTTGCTGCCTTCCTCCCTGTCACCGATATCTGGCATTTCTCCCCATGTTATCCCTCCCAAACTCCCCACACCCTGCTGTCCCTTTCCTAGTTCCCCCCACACAAGCCCCAGTGTGTGATGCTCCCCTCCCTGTGTCCATGTGTTTTCATTGTTCAACACCTACCTATGAGTGAGAATATGCAGTGTTTGATTTTGTGTTCTTGTGTCAGTTTGCTGAGAATGATGGTTTCCAGGTTCATCCATGTCCCTACAAAGGACATGAACTCATTGTTTTTTTATGTCTGCATAGTATTCCGTGGTGTATGTGTGCCATATTTTCCCTGTCCAGTCTATCATCTGTGGGCATTTGGGTTGGTTCCCAGTCTTTGCTATTGTAAACAGTGCCACAATGAACATTCATGTGCATGTGTCCTTATAATAGAAGGATTTAAAATTCTTTGGATATATACCCAGTAATGGGATTGCTGGGTCAAATGGAATTTCTATTTCTAGGTCCTTGAGGAATCGCCACATTATCTTCCACAATTGTTGAACTAATTTACACTCCCACCAACAGTGTAAAAGTGTTCCTGTTTCTCCACATCCTCTCCAGCATCTGTTGTCTCCTGATTTTTTAATCATCGCCATTTTAACTGGTGTGAGATGGTATCTCAGTGTGGTTTTGATTTGCATTTCTCTAATGACCAGTGATCATGTGCATTTTTTCATATGTGTGTTGGCCTCATATATGTCTTCTTTTGTAAAGTGTCTGTTCATATCCTTTGCCCACTTTTGAATGGTCTTATTTGTTTTTTTCTTATAAATCTGTTTTAATTCTTTGTAGATTCCGGATATTAGCCCTTTGTCAGATGGGCAGATTACAAAAATTGTTTCTCATTCTGTTGGTTGCCAGTTCACTCTAATGATTGTTTCTTTTGCTGTGCAGAAGCTCTGGAGTTTAATTAGATCCCATTTGTCTATTTTGGCTTTTGTTGCCAGTGCTTTCAGTATTTTAGTCATGAAGTCCTTGCCTATGCCTATGTCCTGAATGGTTTTGCCTATGTTTTCTTCTAGGGTTTTTATGGTGTTAGGTCTTATGTTTAAGTCTTTAATCCATCTACAGTTAATTTTAGTGTCAGGTCCCAGGAAGGGGTCCAGTTTCTGCTTTCTGCACATGGCTAGCCAGTTTTCCCAACACCATTTATTAAACAGGGACTCCTTTCCCCATTGCTTGTTTTTGTCAGATTTGTCAAAGATCAGATGGTTGTAGATGTGGGGCGTTGCCTCCGAGGCCTCTGTTCTGTTTCATTGCTCTATATCTCTGTTTTGGTACCAGTACCATGCTGTTTTGATTACTGTAGCCTTGTAGTATAGTTTGAAGTCAGGTAGCATGATACCTCCAGCTTTGTTCTTTTTGGTTAGAATTGACTTGGCTGTGTGGGCTCTCTTTTGGTTTCATATGAAGTTTAAGATGGTTTTTTCCAGTTCTGTGAAGAGGATCATAGTTAGCTTGATGGCGATAGCATTGAATCTATAAGTTACTTTGGGCAGTATGGCCATTTTCACAATATTGATTCTTCCAAACCATGAGC
Organism: Plecturocebus donacophilus; assembly: GCA_004027715.1. Classification (NCBI taxonomy): domain Eukaryota; kingdom Metazoa; phylum Chordata; class Mammalia; order Primates; family Pitheciidae; genus Plecturocebus; species Plecturocebus donacophilus. The sequence goes on from PVKP010056558.1 coordinate 6,914, forward strand.
ATGGAATGTTTTTCCATCTGTTTGTATCCTCTCTTATTTCATTGAGCAGTGGTTTGTAGTTCTCCTTGAAGAGGTCGTTTACATTCTTTGTTAGTTATATTCCTAGATATTTTATTCTCTTTGTAGCAATTGTGAATGGCAGTTCATTCTTGATTTGGCTCTCTTTAAGTCTGTTATGGATGTATAGGAATGCTTGTGATTTCTGCACATTGATTTTGTATGCTGAGACTTTGCTGAAGTTGCTTATCAGTTTCAGGAGATTTGGGGCTGAGACGGTGGGGTCTTCTAAATATACAATCAGGTCATCTGCAAATAGAGACAGTTTTACTTCCTCCTTCCTTATTGAATACACTTTATTTCTTTTTCTTGCCTGATTGCTCTGGCTAGAACTTCCAATACTCTATTGAATAGGAGTGGTGAGAGAGGGCATCCTTATCTAGTGCCAGATTTCAATGGGAGTGCTTCCAGTTTTTGCCCATTCAGTATGATATTGGCTATGGGTTTGTCATAAATAGCTCTTATTTTTTTGAGATACGTTCTGTCAATACCTGGTATTGAGAATTTTTAGCATAAAGGGCTGTTGAATTTTGTCAAAGGCCTTCTCTGCATCTATTGAGATAATCATGTGGTTTTTGTCTTTGGTTCTGTTTATGTGGTGAATTACGTTTATAGACTTGTGTATGTTGAACCAGCCTTACATCCCAGGGATGAAACCTACTTGATCGTGATGGATAAGCTTTTTGATGTGCTGTTGCAATTGGTTTGCCAGTATTTTATTGAAGATTTTTGTGTCTGTGTTCATCATGGATATTGGCCTAAAGTTTTCTTTTCTTGTTGAGTCTCTGCCAGGTTTTGGTATCATTACCAAATGTTGGTAATGAGATGATGTTGGTCTCATTAAATGATTTGGGAAGGATTCCCTCTTTTTGGATTGTTTGAAATCATTTCAGAAGGAGTGCTACCAGCTCCTCTTTGTATGTCTGGCAGAATTCGGCGGTGAACCCATCTGGACCTGGGCTTTTTTTGGTGGGTAGGCTATTATGCTGCCTCAACTTCAGCCCTTGTTATTGGTCTATTCAGGGTTTTGACATCTTCCTGGTTTAGGCTTGGGAGGGTGCAAGTGTCCAGGAATGTATCCATTTCTTCCAGGTTTACTGGTTTCTGTGCATAGAGTTGTTTGTAGTAATCTCTGATGGTGGTTTGTATTTCTGTGGAATCTGTGGTGATATCCCCTTTATCACTTTTTATTGCATCTATTTGATTATTCTCTCTTTTCTTTTTTATTAATCTGGCTAGTAGCCTATTTTGTTGATCTTTTCGGAAAACCAACTCTTGGATTTATTGATTTTTTTCAAGGGTTTTTTCTGTGTCTATCTCCTTCAGTTCTGCTCTGATTTTAGTTATTTCTTGTCTTCTGCTAGCTTTTTAGTTTGTTTTATCTTGCTCCTCTAGCTCTTTCAATTTTGATGATAGGATGTCGATTTTAGATCTTTCCTTCCTTCTCGTTTGGGCATTTATTGCTATATGTTTTCCTCTAGACACTGCTTTAAATGTGTAAATTCTGGTATGTTGTGTGTTCGTTCTCATTGGTTTCGAAGAACATCTTTATTTCTGCCTTCATTTCATTGTTTTTCCAGTCAACATTCAAGAGCCAATTGTTCAGTTTCCATGAAGCTGTGCAGTTCTGAGTTCTAAGTTCTAATTTGATTGCACTGTGGTCTGAGAGACTGTTTGTTATGTTTTCTGTTCTTTTACATTTGCTGAGGAGTGAGTTACTTCCAATTATGTGGTCAGTTTTAGAGTAGATGTGATATGGTGCTGAGAGGAATGTATATTCTGTGAATTTGGGGTGGAGAGTTCTATAAATGTCTATTAGGTTTGCTTGGTCCAGGTCTGAGTTCAAGTCCTGGATATTCTTGTTAATTTTGTCTCGTTGATCTGTCTAATATTGACAGTGGAATGTTAAAGTCTCCCACTATTATGGGGAGAAATGCCAGATATAGGTGATGGGGAGGAAGGCAGCAAATCACACTGCCATGTGTGTACCTATGCAGCAATCTTGCATGTTCTTCACATGTACCACAAAACCTAAAATGCAATAAAAAAAAACACTCTCCCACTATTATTGTGTGGGAGTCTAAGTCTCTTTGTAAGTCATTAAGAACTTGCTTTATGTATCTGGGTACTCCTGTATTGGATGCGTATATATTTAGGATCATTAGCTCTTCTTGTTGCATTGATCCTTTTACCATTATGTAATGTCCTTCTTTCTCTCTTTTGATTTTTGTTGGTTTAAAATCTATTTTATCAGAGACTAGGATTGCAACTCCTGCTTTTTTTTGCTCTCCATTTGTTTGGTAAATCTTCCTCCATCCCTTTATTTTGAGCCTTTGTGTATCCTTGCATGTGAGATGCGTTTCCTGGATACAGCACACCGGTGGGTTTAGGCTTTTTATCTAATTTGCCAGTCTGTGTCTTTTGATTGGGACATTTAGCCCATTTACATTTAGGGTTAAAATTGTTATTTGTGAATTTGATCCTGCCATTTTGGTGCTAGCTGGTTGTTTTGCCCATTAGTTGATGCAGTTTCTTCATTGTGTCGATGCTCTTTACTATTTGGTACTTTTTTGGAGTGGCTGCTACTGGTTGTTCCTTTCTATGTTTAATGCTTCTTTCAGGAGTTCTTGTAAAGCGGCCTGGTGGTGATGAAATCTCTGAGTAATTGCTTGTTCATAAAGGATTTTATTTCTCCTTCACTTTTGAAACTTTGTTTGGCTGGATATGAAATTCTAAGTTGAAAGTTCTTTTCTTTAAGGATGTTGAATATTGGCCCCCCACTCTCTTCTGGCTTGTAGGGTTTTTGCTGAGAGATCTACTGTGAGTCTGATGGGCTTCCCTTTGTGGGTGACCCGACCTTTCTCTCTGGCTGCCCTTAGCATTTTCTCCTTCATTTCGACCCTGGTGAATCTGATGATTTTGTGTCTTTGGGTTGCTCTTCTTGAGGAATATCTTTGTGGTGTTCTCTGTATTTCCTGGACTTGAATATTGGCCTGCCTTGCTAGATTGGGGAAGTTCTCCTGGATAATATCCTGAAGAGTGTTTTCCAGCTTGGATACATTCTCTCCGTCACATTCAGGTACACCTATCCAATGTAGATTAGGTCTTTTCACATAATCCCATATTTCTTGGAGGCTTTGTTCGTTTCTTTTTACTCTTTTTTCTCTAATCTTGCCTTCTTGTTTTATTTCATTGAGTTGCTCTTGGACCTCTGAAATCCTTTCTTCTGCTTGGTCAGTTTGGCTATTAAAACTTGTATATGCTTTGTGAAGTTCTCGTGTTGTGTTTTTCAGCTCCATCAATTCATTTATGTTCCTCTCAAAGCTGTTTATTCTTGTCAGCATTTCATCAAATCTTTTTTCAAGGTTCTTAGTTTCTTTGCATTGGGTTAGAACATGTTCTTTTAGCTCAGAGAAGTTGGTTATTACCCACTTTCTGAAGCCTGTTTTTGACAATTCATCAGACTCATTCTCCACTCAGCCTTGTTCCCTTGCTGATGAGGAGTTGTGATCTCTTGGAGGAGGAGAGGCA
>PVKP010056559.1:0-10533 GCA_004027715.1 Plecturocebus donacophilus
CCTCAAAAAACAAACAAAAAACTTGAAAACAAGGACGCTGGGCTCGGCACCGTGGCTCACGCCTGTAATCCCAGCACTTTGGGAGGCAGAGGTGGGTGGATCACGAGGTCAGGAGTTCAAGACCAGCCTGGCCAACATAGTGAAACCTTGTCTCTATTAAAGTACAGAAATTAGCTGGGCATGGTGGTGGGTGCCTGTAGTCCCAGCTGCTCAGGAGGCTGAGGCAGGAGAATCACCTGAACTCGGGAGGTGCAGGCACCAAAACCCACCTTTGTGAGATGAATGAAAAGCTTTGAGGATAGGGTCGTGGGAAAGGCCTGAATCCTGCTAACTTGTATGTGTAACTTCTGTAATCCCTACTGCCCAGGGGTCATGTTGACTTCCTCAATTGCTCCTATAGATAACATCACTATTGTAGAATAAAGATTAGTTTTTTGAGGGCAGGCACGATGGCTCCTTCCTGTAATCCCAGCAATTTGGGAGGCTGAGGCAGCCTGATTGCTTGAGGTCAGGAGTTTGAGACCAGCCTGGCCAACATGGCTAAACCCTGTTTCTACCAAAAATACAAAACTGAGCCAGGCAGGGTGGTGCGTGCCTGTGGTTCCAACTACTCAAGAGGCTGAGGCCAGAGAATTGCTTGAACCTGGGAGGTGGAGTTGCAGTGAGCTGAGATCACACCTCTACATTCCAGCCTGGGCCATAGAGTGAGATTCCAACTCAAAAAAAAGAAAAGGATGTTTCTTTTGAGATTCTTTTCAGAATTCCTGGCAATTGACTGACCTTGCCTGGACCCATGACTCATGACTCATCTGGTCCTGTGGCACCACCCAGAGGTGGATTCAGCACATGAAGAACATTTTCCACACCCCTGTGGTTCCAACCCCAGCCAATCAGCGGCACCCATTCCCTAGGCCCCGCCCACCAAATGGTCCATAATAACCCTAACCTCTGAGTTCTCCACAAGATGCATTTGAGTAGTAACTCCAGTCTTACTGCTTGGCTAGCTCTGCATTAATTAAACTCTGTCTCTACCAGTCTCTACTAAAAATGCAAAAATTAGCAAGGTGTGGCTATGGGCACCTATAATCCCAGCTACTGGGGAGGCTGAGACAGGAGAATTGCTTGAACCCAGGAGCCACAGCTTGCAGTGAACTGAGGCTGGAGGCACAATCTCGGCTCACTGCAGCCTCTGCCTCCTGGCCCTCCTCCGTCCGCCTCCCGAGTAGCTGGGACTACAGGTGTGTGCTACCACACCTGGCTGATTTTTTTTTTAGATGGAGTTTCACTCTTGTCATCCAGGCTGGAGTGCAATGGCATGTTCTTGGCTCACTGCAACCTCCGCCTCTCAGGTTCAAGCGATTCTCCTGCCTCGGCCTCCTGCATAGCTGGGACTACAGGCATGGCTAATTTTGTTTTTTAGACAGAGCTTCACTCTTGTTGCCCAGGCTAGAGTGCAATGGCATTTTCTCAGCTCACTGCAACCTCCACCTCTTGGGTTCAAGCAATTCTTCTGCCTCAGTCTACCAAGTAGCTGGGATTACAGGTGCACGCCTCGATGCCTGGCGAATTTTTTTATACTTTTGGTAGAGACAGGGTTTCACCATGTTGGCCAGGGTGATCTCAAACTCCTGACCTTGTGATTCACCCACCTCAGCCTCCCAAAGTGCTGGGATTACAGGTGTGAACCACCGCGCCTGGCCCTAGCTGGCTTCTTTATTGCAACCTGTTTTTTTGTGTTTTTATTTATTTATTTATTTAAAAAAATTTTTTTTTTAAGAAGCGAGGTTTCACCATGTTGGTCAGGCTGATCTCGAACTCCTGACCTCAAGTGATCCACCGTCCTCGGCCTCCCAAAGTGCTGGGATTACAGGCGTGAGCCACCACGCCCAGCCTTATTGCAACCTGTTTTGTCACAAGGTCTTTATGACCTGTGTCTTGTGCTGACCTCTTATCTCATCTTGTGACTTAGAATGCCTCAACTGTCTGGGAATGCAGCCCCCACAGGTCTCAGCCTCATTTCACCCAGCCCCTATTCAAGATGGAGTCGCTGTGGTTCACATGCCTCTGACATTCAAACACATGCATTCTGCCCCTCGTGAGAGCAGGTTAGGAGCTTTGTGGCACCCTGGCTGGAGAATTCCCTCCCCAGATCGCAGTTCTGTTCTCAACCTTCTGTGTGTAGGCCACTCTGATTTGCTCCCTGACTCCCCACCCCTGCCAAAAAAAACCCTTAAAAACAGATTTTGGGCACAGTGGCTCACACATATAATCCCAGCACTTTGGGAGGCCAAGGTGGGCAGATCACCTTGGGTCAGGAGTTCGAGACCAGCCTGGCCAACATAATGACATCCTGTCCCTACTAAAAATACAAAAATTTGCTGGGTGTGGAGGCAGGCACCTGGGAAGCAGAGGCTGCAGTGACCTGAGATCATGCCATTGCAGTCCAGCCTGGGTGAAGAGTGAGACTCCAACTCAAAAAACAAAAACAAGCCTTCATAAATAGAAAGATTTAAGGAAAGGTAAGAATTTTGAGGCTGATACATTTTACATGCCGGGGCCCAGTCTTCTTTCTTCCTGGACTCCTTCCCTATCCGTCTGGATCATCTTGTCATCATCGTACCTGCTCACAATGAACGATTTCCTCACTGGGGATATCACAAGAACTGTAGATGCTGCCAGAATTCTTTGGCACAAAACACCTCTCTGAGTAACAGCCCGATGCCATTAGCGAGGGAAGAACAGCTGCGAGGGCCACACATCTGAGTCATTTGAAAATTTTATGATGAATAAAAACTATCCATTACACAGGCTCATACATTATATATTAACCTAACATGCTTTCAGTTGCATTGCTAACCATCTCTTTCTGTATTTTTTTCTAATGTCACCCCAACTGCAACAATAAATCCAAAACTCTGAAACTTTGAGTATCTAGGAACACCACACACCGTTTCCTAGTCTGTTCTGATTCTGTCTGTGCAGTAGCCATTCCCTTACTCCTTTACTTTCTTAGTAAACTTGCTTTCACTTTACGGACTTGCCCTGAATTCTTTTTTGCACGAGATCTGAGAACCCTCTCTTGGGTCTGGATCTGGACCCCTTCCTGTAGCATAAGGGTCTCTTCACAGCCCTGTGACATCCAGGATCACCTTGGCCTCTAGGCAGTGTGGCTCAAGCTGGACTGAATGGAAGAGCCACCCAAGGGTGCTCACTTTAACATTAATCCTAACTAGAACATTCACAGAAAGAAACCTCCAGAGTGCTGAGAGTGTGGAAAGAGAATGATGCACTGAGATTAAGTAACTGAAAGATTGAAGAAAGTATGAAGAGCATCAGAAGATGCTGAAAAATACACCTGAAGAACACTTTGGCCAGGTACAGTGGCTCGTGTCTATAATCCCGGCACCTTCGGAGGCCAAGGTGAGTGGATCAACTGAGGTCGGGAGTTCGAGACCATCCTGACCAACATGGAGAAACTCCGTCTCTACTAAAAATACAAAAAAATTAACCAGGCGTGTCGGTGCATGCAGCTACTCGGTGCATCCCAGATACTCGGGAGGCTGAGGCAGGAGAATCACTTGAACTTGGGACGCAGAGGTTGCAGTGAGCTGAGATCGCGCCACTGCGTTCCAGCCTGGGCAACAGAGCAAGATTCTGTCTCCAAAGAAAGGAAGGAAGGGAGGGAGGAAAAGGGCCTGCTTTCGGGTACCACGCAGGCCAAAGCAGAGGAGCCTCAGTGAGAGCAGCAGGTAAACACCGCACCTGCATCCTGCGGAGGCCCCAGACTCCTCCTTCCCTTTCCTCAGATAGGAATGTTCAGATTCCCAGCGCTTAGGTCAGTTTGCAGAAATGTCTTTTTTTTTTTTCCCTTTCTTTTTTTTTGCATAAAGTCCATAGTTTGAAAATTCTTTCCTGGAAAATAGCTGTTGGTGCCGTGAAACTTTGCCTGTCACGCTAGAACTTCCTCTCCAGAACTCCTCCCTTATTCCGGCAGCAGCGACTTTCCATATGTCCTGGAGAACATCATGTTTTACCTTGGCTTCCTCTGGCTGGCTCAGAGCCGAGGATGATATATTTTAAGCTGTACATTTAAAAATAAAAGTCTTGGCAAGGGTTCTGATAAACGAAAACCATCAAGATATACTTGTTAGCCGAGGCTCCTATCCGTTTGGATTTCGTAAGATTTCAAAGCCAATGCTGGAGAGAGAAGAAGGCCGGGCATGGTGGCTGGTGCCTGTAATCCCACACTTTGGGAGGCAGAGGCGGGAAGGTCGCTGGAGCTCAGCAGCTGGACCCCAGCCTGGGCAATAGAGCGAGACTGTCTCAATAACAACAAAATTAGTCAGGCCTGGTGCCCATAGTCCCAGTTACTCGGGAGGCTAAGGCATGTGAACCCCAGAAGTTTGAGGCAGGTCTCAGTTAACTTAGAAAGTTTATTGTGTCGAGGTTGAGAAGGCAGCCGTACACAGCTTCAGGACGTCCTGATGACGTGCGCCCAAGGTGGTCGGGCACAGCTTAGTTTTATACGTTTTAGGGAGACATGAGACACCAAGCAATACATGTAAGGAGCACATTGCTTGGGTCTGGAAGGCAGGACAACTTGAAGCAAAGGCAGGAAGACTGGAAGCGGGGAGGGGAAGGGTTGCATTCTTTTTTTTAGTTTCTTTTTTATTTATCATTATTATTTTTTCTTTGAGATGGAGTTCCGCTCTTGTTGCCGAGGCTGGAGTGCAATGGCGCCATCTCGGCTCACCAGAACCTCTGCCTCTTGGGTTCAAGTGATTCTCCTGCCTCAGCCTCCCGAGTAGCTGGGATTACAGGAGCATGCCACAATATCCAGCTAACTTTTGTATTTTTAGTAGAGGCAGGATTTCACTGTGTTGGTCAGGCTGGTCTCAAACTCTCAACCTCATGATCTGCCCTCCTTGGCTTCCCAAAGTGCTTGGGAAGGCTTTTATTTATTTATTTATTTATTTATTTATTTATTTATTTATTTATTTTTGAGACATGGTCTTGCTCTGTCGCCCAGGCTGGAAGGCAATGGCAGGATCTCGGCTCACTACAGTCCCTGCCTCCCGGGTTCAAGTGATTCTCCTGCCTCAGCCTCCTGAATAGATGGGATTACAGGTGCCCGCCACCACACCCGGCTAATTTTTGTATTTTTAGTAGAGACAGGTTTCACACATTGGCCAGGCTGGTCCCAAACTCCTGACCTCAGGTGATCCACATGACTTGGCCTCCCAAAGTACTGGGATTATAGGCATGAGCCACCACACTCAGCCAGTTGCATTCTTTTGAATTTCTGATTAGCCTTTCCAAAGGAGGCCATCAGCTATGCACCCATGTCAGTGAGCAGAGGGGTGACTTTGAACAGAACGGGAGGCAGGTTGGCGCTAAGCTGTTCCCAGCTGGATTTTCCCTTTAGCTTAGTGCTTTGGGGTAGGGGCGGGCAAGATTTATTTTCCTTTCACAGGCAGGAGGATCACTTGAAGTCAGGAGTTTGAGACTATAGCGAGCTGTGATCATGCCACTGCAATCCAGCCTGGACGACATGGTAAGACCTCATTTCTAAAACAAACAAAAGAAGACGAGTGGGTGCCTATGTGGAGCAACCGGGCGCATCCCTCAGAGAGGGTCCTACAGCCCCGACTGACCTGGCATCAAGGGAACAGACAGCCCACTGGCACAGGATGCTGCTCTGTGGCCCTGGGGAGCCTCCAGAAGGATCCTGGCATGCGGATCTGTGGTCAGGCCTTGACTGACTCAGAAATGCAAAGAAGCTTCCTCCACTTTCTCCCTGTGTTTACAGCCCTAACGTTTTTGCAAGACTATGATTCCCTGATGGGTTCCTCCTGCCTGCTGCATAGATAAAATCAGATCACTGAGGCTGCAGTATTGCAGTAGAGAAAGAGTTTAGTTAACATGAGGGCAGCCACATGGGAGATGGACTTACTGCTCAAATCAGTCTCCCCCAAACGCTTGCAGGCTAGGCTTTTTATGCACAATTTGGTGCGTGTGGAGCTAGGGAATGGGTGTTGTTGATTGGTTGGAGAGGAATTGATAAGGGTATCAGCTGGGCACTATGGCTCACTCCTGTAACCCCAGCTCTTTGGGAGGCTGAGGTGGGAGGATCATTTGAGGCCAGGGGTTCAAGACCAGCCTAGGCAACACAGTAAAACCCTTGTCTACAAAAAATTTTTAAAAACTGGGGGGCAGGAAAAAAAAATTAGCTAGGGCCTGGCACAGTGGCTCGTGCTTGTAATCCCAGCATTTTGGGAGGCTGAAGCCAGTGGATCACATGAGGTCAAGAGTTCAAGACCAGCCTGGCCAACATGATGAAACCCCATCTTTACTAAAAATATGAAAATTTGGCCAGGCATGGTGGCTCACACCTGTAATTCCAGCACTTTGGGAGGCTGAGGTGGGCAGGTCACGAGGTCAGAGTTCGAGACCAGCCTAACCAACATTGTGAAACCCTGTTTCTACTAAAAATACAAAAATTGGCTGGGCGTGGTGGCTCACACTTATAATCCCAGCACTTTGGGAGGCCGATGCATGAGGATCATGAGGTCAGCAGATCGAGACCAGCCTGGCCAACATGGTGAAACCCCATCTCAACTAAAAATACAAAAAATTAGCCAGGCGTGGTGGTGCGTGCCCTGTAATTCCAGTTACTCTGGAGGCCGAGGCAGGAGAATCGCTTGAACCCAGGAGGCAGAGGTTGTGGTGAGCAGAGATCACACCATTGCACTCAAGCCTGAGCAACAGAGCAAGACTCCGTTTCAAAAAGAAAAAAAAGAATAAAAATACAAAAATTAGCCAGGGGTGGTGGTGTGTACTGTAATCCCAGCTACTGGGGGGCTGAGGCAGGAGAATCACTTGAACCTGGAAGGCAGATGTTGCAGTGAGCTGAGATCATGCCATTTCATTCCAACCTGGGCAACGACAGAATGAGACTGCATCTCAAAACCCAGCAACAACAAAACACCAAAAACTAGCCGGGGGTGGTGGCACACGCCTGCAATCCCAGCTACTGGGGGGCTGAGGCACCAGAATCACTTGAACCCAGGAGGCAGAGATTGCAGTGAGCTAAGATCGTGCCGGTGCACTCCAGCCTGGGCGACAGAGCAAGACTCCATCACAAAACAAAACAAAACAAAACAACAACAACAAAAAACAATGAGCCTGGTGTGCTGGCATACCCCTGTAGTTCTAGCTACTTGGGAGGCTGAGGTGGGAGGATCACTTGAACCCCAGAGCTGGAGGCTGCAGTGAACTGTGATAGTGCCACTGCACTCCAGCCTGGGGAACAGAGCCAGACCCTGTCTCGAAAAAGGAAAAGGAAATATTACAGGTATGGAAAACAGTCCTCAGGTGCCAAGTCTGCCTCTGGGTGGGACCACAGGATCGGCTGGGTCAAGAGTCATGGGCCCCAGTAGGGCCACTCAGTTGCCAGTGTGAAAGCAAAAGAAATCTAGGGACTCCCAAATCACAAAGGGAGAAGTCAAGCTGGGAACGGCTTAGGGCAAACCTGCTTCCCATTCTGTTTAAAGTAATTCCTCCGCTCACTGAGATAAATGCATATTTGATTGCCTCCTTTGTAGAGGCTAGTCAGAAACTCAGAACACAACCATTTGTCTCCTATCTGCCTATGACCCAGGAGCCCGCTCTGTGCTTCAAGTAGTCTCACTTTTCCAGACCCAACCAATGTACATCTTACATATATCGAGTGATGTTGCATGTCTCCCTAAAATGCATCGAACCCAACTGTGCTTCAACCATTTTGAGCACATGTTGCCAGGAGCACCTGAGGCTATATCGCTCTGGCAAAATAAACTTCCTAAATTGACTGAGACCAGTCTCAGATATTTGGAGTTCACACCAGAAAGTCTGAAAAAAATCTCAAAAGACTAATCTTGGCAGGGAACAGAGGCTCACGCCTGTAATCCCAACACTTTGGGAGGCCGAGGTGGGTGAATGACCAGAGATCAGGAGTTTGAGACCAGTCAACATGGTGAAATCCTGTCTCTACTGAAAATACAAAAATTAGCTGGGCATGGTGACTGGCGCCTGTAGTCCCAACTACTCAGGAGGCTGAGGCAGGAGAATCGCTTGAACCTGGGAGGCGGAGGTTGCAGTGAACTGAAACCGTGCCATTGCACTCCAGCCTGGGCGACAAAAGTGAAACTCTGTCTCAAAAAGAAAAAAAAGATCACTCTTAGTGTAAGGTCTTTTAGGCTGACTAACAGCACCATGGACTCTGCCGTGGTACCTCTGTGACCTGCACGAACACTCCAGATGAGTTTCTGGAACTAGAAAATCTGAAGTAACTGGAAAACCACAAAAGGAGAAGAGATGAGCAACCCCTGTGGCACCTGATTACCTTTGAGACATTCTTCTAATGTTCCTTCTTCCCGCCTCCACTGATAAGGCAACTGGACCTTGTAATGACCTTGGTCAACCTCATGACATTCCTGCCTCCACTGATAAGGCAACTGGACCTTGTAAAGACCTTGGTCAACCTCATGACTCCAGACCCTATGGAGTCCAGACCCCCTCCCAGCTTGCAAAAACTGCCCTGGACTGTAATTTCTGTAACTTCTCACTGCCTCCCCCAAACCTGTAAAACCAACTGTTGAGAAACATGAAGTTGACGCTGCTCGGGTGGCTGCTCTGTGGAGGGTGCCTTTTAGTTTGTAATTAGCGGTCGGTGGGTAACAGCTGCCTACTTGGTGTATTCTTGAGTTATGAGTAAATGTAGAGCACCTGTGTGTTAATAAGAATCACCTGTCTAAGAGCAAATAAACATGTGGATGAGTACCTGCTCGGGGCCTTCAGCCTGGAACGCCGTCAGCTTCTCAGCTTGCAGGCTGATGATTCCCCTGGATGGACCCTCTCTGTTGTTCTATCTGGGCGTCAGCCCACCTGCATGGGGGTGTCTGGACCGAGCTGGTGCTCAGGAAACTCCTATCCCACCACCTTCCGCTGACTCTCTTTTCAGACTCAGCCCACCCGTACCCGGGTGAATAAACAGCCATGTTGCTCACTTAAGTCCTGTTTGTGGGGGTCTTTTCACTCAGAGCGCCTGTTTAACATTTGGTGCTGAAACCTGGGAAAGGGGTACTTCTTTGGGAGACTGACCCCCATCCCTGCTCTCCCTCTGTGAAGAGACCCACCTGTGACCTCAGGGCATTAGACCAGCCCCACAACCCTCTTGCCACCTTCAGATCAGGTAAGCAGTCTCTCCCCCTCCCTCTCTCTTCCTTTAAATCCTCCTCCTTCTAAATAGAGGAGAAAAGGAGACAAGTCTCCCCCTGCTGTCTTTTCCTTTAGCGAAAAGGAGACGAGGAGACACTCTTTATCCATGTAGAGACTGAGGAGACAAGTCTCTCTCTCACTCAAAAACTCCAACGTTGGTCACGGACTTAGGAAGACAGTCTTCCCTTGGTGTCTGGCCAATCGCGGGGACGCCTGCCTCGATCACTCACCCACGTCACAGCCCAGGACTCAGGGACGCCTACTGAAAACCCTGGTAGCTGCTCACTCCTTCTCCACGTCTCTACTCTACTCCTCTCTTTATAACGTATCCCCTTCACCAGGGGCAATATTCCACCCTCTATTCCTCTGTCTTCGCCTCTAGCCTGCATCCTAAAAACACTAAAACCTCAGAGGCCAGGCACAGTGGTTCACAGCTGTGATCACAGCACTTTGGGAGGCCAAGGTGGGCAGATCACAAGGTCAGGAGTTCAAGACCAGCCTGGCCAACATAGTGAAACCCCGTCTCTACTAAAAATACAAAAAATTAGCTGGGTGTGGTGGCGTGTGCCTGTAATCTCAGCTACTCGGGAGGCTGAGGCAGGAGAATCGCTTGAACCTGGGAGGCAGAGGCTGCAGTGAGTCGATCGAGCCACTACACTCTAGCCTAAGTGGCAAAACAAGACTGTCTCCAAAAAAAAAAAAACAAAAACCTAAAACCTCTTCAACTGTCGCCCAATCTGAAACCCAAGTGTCTCATTTTTTTTCTGTAACACAGCCTGGCCTCAATACAAATTATACAATGGTTCCAAATGGCCAGAAAATGGCACTTTCAATTCTCCTATTCTTCGAAACCTAAACAATTTTTGTCAACAAATGGGCAAATGGCCTAAGGTGCCTGACGTCCAGGCGTTTTTTTTACACTCCAATCCCTCCCTAATCCCTGCTCTCAATGCAACTCATCCCAAATTTTCTTTTTTTTTTTTTTAGATGGAGTTTTGCTCTTGTTGCCCAGGCTGGAGTGCAATGGCGCAATCTCGGCTCACTGCAACCTTCACCTCCAAGGTTCAAGCGATTCTCCTGCCTCAGCCTCCCGAGTAGCTGGGATTACAGGTGGGAGCCACCACGCCTGGCTAATTTTGTATTTTTAGTAGAGACAGAGCTTCTCCATGTTGGTCAGGCTGGTCTCAAACTCCTGACCTCAGGTGATCTGCCTGCCTCAGCCTCCCAAACTGCTGGGATTACAGGTATGAATCACCAGGCCTGGCTAAATGTTTT